>JABFFI010000330.1:0-117309 GCA_013623725.1 Fusarium robinianum | reverse complement strand
ATTAAAATAAAAGGGATAAAGGGAATAATTTAATAATATATTAAATTAATATAATAAAGGAATTTAGGCTAAAGGATAAAAAGGGAATTTAATTATTATAATAAAAATATAAATTAAAAAATTTAATATTAAAAAAATAAAATTATTTTAAAAAAGAAAATATAATAAAGGTATAATGGGGGGGGGTGGACTCTATTTATATTTCTTATCTAATTCTTATTAAAGGAAGCCTAAATACTCTTTACTTTATACCCTAATTAGGCTGACGTGGATATATCTTGCTGGCGCAATCTCGTCATGGCGTTCACTTGTCCTTATTACACGCGACATTCAATATAGCCATGGAGAAGACAAGGCCATTATCTGAACTCGCAGAGGCTTCGCCCAGTGCCGCAGCCTCAGAACTTGACACCGGCCAGCCGGTCGCTCTGCCGCCATATTCCGGCCCATCGAGCTCACTCGTCACTCCACCCGCAGTCCCAGAAGTCGATTCCACTACGAAGGGACTCCCTCGCTATCCGGGACTTCCGCGCCTTGACTACCGCCTCTACTCGCATCCACTCTTCAAACTATCCAACGACTCCAAGGTTCTTTCGTCGCGCGCGGAGTATCTGTCAAATAATGCTGCCGCTCTCGTCTCTCTCATCCGATCACAGGCCTCACTCCCCCCCAAGCCCCAGATCCACGTGCGAGGCAGTCGGGGCCGTAAGGTTGACTTTGATATCAAGTTAAACTTGATGACGCTGTTGGTTCCTGAAGATGAGAAGCAGCGCATCGATTACATTCGATGTGTCAGCGAGGGAGAACTGGCCTATCGCGGTGGCGTGAAGCCTGATGTGCTGCCCGAGGTCGGTGATGCCGGGTTGGAGGAATGGTGTCGCCGCTTCGTCCAAGACCCAGCATCAGTGAAGCTCTTTTCTCTGGACCGCGTTGTTGCAAACCTCGACACAGCCTGGATCGAGGGCCAGCTACGGAGTCTGGTTGCCTCGCTCAACTACCGAGGAGTGGTTGATGTGACATTCGTCGTCACGCATAGCCGAGTTTTGGTCCAGAACCCCGACAAAGTCAACCAATTCTTCACCAGTGTCACCAGCCTCTTCTCGGGAAAGAATAAGTACGAGGTTGTGAAGGCAGTCTGGCCCTTTGCAAACACCAAGAACGGAGAGGCCGGCCGACGCTGCGTCGTTCAAAGCGAAGAAACCTGGTGGAGGGAATGGAGGGATCCCATCAAGTATGCCATTTCTCAAAAGCGCCACGGTTGGGTCACTGTTGAGGACAAGCTGGAAGCGGTAATGGAAGGCAAGGGGCACGAAACTGGGACTATTGACTGGGGGCCTGAGAGCATCGCTTCCTCATGACAGTATGGGGCTGTTTTAATGTCGGTTGATAGGAAGGCGGAGGATGGAATCGATCCCTTCTGGATGGAGGCTCTAATGAGATGGGTTCCGCATGGCCCACGTCGCACTTTAATGGTAGACGCGACGGACAAGACTTCTCTTTCCGCATCCCTTTGCGCGATAGTTATTTCATGGACAGAGAATATAATAATTGATCTAGTTCTTAGATAAAAGACTGCATCTCTACTCTATGGGGCGTAGGAAAAGACTCAATTGTAGAAATGTGGTCTACGCCGACCACGTCAGATGTGGGTGCCAAAACAAAGCTGACCCGACTCTCCTTTCCCCGCGCTCAATACAATCAGATTCTTGGGAGTCATCAGGTTGATGAGTCAGACCGTCCCGCGCACAGCCTCACGCCAATAATGAATCGATCGACCGTTTCGACGATGCTCCAGGGGGGAGGGTAAATAGATAAATAGATAAATATAGGAGGCCGCGAAGGCTTCGAATTCGAGGACTTAATAATATTCGGTAAAAGTTCTCCCTTCGACGCCATCGTCTCCTCCTACCTACCAGATTCCCGCCATTTCTTGGATTCCTCCAGGACAGGTTCCATTGGTGAACGACCCCCCAAACCGCTCACGTTGTCAGATCCCTGGACAAGACTTTGCCTGGCGTTTTTGAGCCTTTTTCTCTCTTCCAAGCTCACAGGAGTACCCATCGTCTCTCGATTAGAACAATCAGTAGTCAAGGTCTAGGTACCGCCAGCACATCATGGAACATCCAGAACCCAGCTCTGCGACAACCTTCTCCTTCATCTCACACGACACCGCTCTTTGCCTTATTCCTCCACGACACCTCTGGCCCTCTGTGGATCGGTTGCGATGCCTTTACGACAAGTCTTCCGGCGTATGGCCTCCTCATATCAACCTCCTCTATCCATTCGTTCAACCTGGAGCTCTACCTGCTGTGGTCGACATCCTTGAGCAGCTTGCCCCTAGCCCTCAGCTGCAGGTGAAGCTTGAGGAACCTGGGACTTTCAATAATAAGCGCTATAATACTGTTTTCCTCCGTCCAGCTCATGGCTCCAGTACAGCGGCCATCGTGGATCTTCGCGCCCGTGTCTGCGCTGCGCTGGGGCAACAAAGCTCCAAGCTTGCCTCGTTCCAGCCTCACCTGACGATAGGCCAGACCGACGATGCCTTGTCCGCCTCTCATCACTTTCTTGTTGAGAAAGCGCGTCTCCTGACCCCGATAAACTGGGATCTTGGCCAAATTGCCATTCTAATTCGCGACTCTACAACTGTTACTGCTGGTCGACCGCGTCCTATGAAACTTTGGGGCGTTCTAGACGTCCCTCAACGACTATTCTCTCAACTACCAACACCCCAGGGCTTTTATGAAGCGCCAAGTGATATCCTTTCGACAGCCTTCCAGCCAGCGTACCATTCAACTCAAGCTTCCGAGCCGTGGGAAATCTCGAGCCCGAATTCCGAGGCAGCCAATGCGCAGCAGACCCTCGATCGACTAGTTGTGGCATCGTATAATGTCTTGGCCGAATTCGAATGGCCACCTTCATCAACGAGGCACCCAGGACTTGTGGAAAATCTACTGTCGACCACCGCCAACGCTGATGTCCTGATACTCCAAGAAGTGACCGACCACTTTCTACCCTTCCTTCTTGCCAACAGGGATATACGACTCCGATATCCTTTCGTCACTCACGGCCCGCCGGGCCAGGCTGGCGTGGGACCGCTCCCTAGTCTCCTCAACGTTGTCGTGATGAGCAAGTTTCCACTTGAATGGCATCACTTGCCATTCCAGAGGAAGCACAAGGGCTGCACAGTGGTCAGGTTCCCCACGATTGGAACCTTGAGCGACAGCGGAAGCTTTAATCCATGGATTATGGCAGCTTGCCACCTGAGCCAAGGTCTCACTGACGGCGCCGTAGTCGTCAAAAGAAATGAAGTTCAAAAAATGGTTGACTATCTCACCAGTCGCTTTCCACAGCACCCCTGGATCATGGCAGGTGACTTCAACCTGACCACTTCAACCTACACGATAGACTCGGCCAGGAAGAAGCAGGATCTATCCCCCCAATCCGTCGACTACCTACGCGATATCGATCGTATCCTGTCGGAAGTGGGCTTGCAGGATACCTGGCTGGTGACACGCCTCGAATCTGGAGAGTCCTCAGACGTGGCAAACAGTCGCAGCGTCCTAGACGTCTTCCAGGGAGAACAAGGCGCAACCTTCGATCCCCTTTCCAATCACCTCGCCGCCGAACTTGTTGGGACTGGCCGAAACAACCGCCCGCAGAGATATGACAGAATCCTGGTCAAGTCGAACGACCAGTATCAACCCCGGGGTTTCAACATGTTTGGTCAGAGTCCCATCTATCGGCCAGACTCTACTCAACCTAGTCATGCGAGCGACCACTGGGGGATTCGATCCCTTCTGGTGCACTCACCGCCCGATGAGGCGTCTCGGCCTCACATCCCGAAGCAAGTCGTTGTGTTGCAGAAGGCGCCAGCCAACCTTGCTAGCCTCGAAGCCCTGAAGGATTGCTTAGAAGAGCAGGACTGTTTTCCCACAGAAGGCGAGAGGTCGGCACGAAGAGATGCGCTCAAGACCCTCGAGCATGTGCTGATGAATGATTCACGTCCAGGCGCGCAGAGCGACGCGCGATTTGGGCCATCTTTTGTCCTAGTGCCTGTTGGGTCTTATGGTCTTGGTGTCTGGACAAGCTCATCCGACATTGACTGTCTCTGTATTGGCCCTATCAGCTCCAAAACTTTCTTTGCCCTTGCCACTCAGAGGCTTAAGAGGGCGGCGGCGGAGGGGGTTAGAATACTACGGCGAGTCAAGGCCAACACTGGTTACATGCTAGAACTCAAGGTCAATGGTATCAAGATGGATCTTCAGTACTGCGCGGCAGCGTCCATTGCAGAGAGGTAAGAATTCTTCTGTTTTGTCTCTCAAGAGCAAGGATAACCTTTTGAACAGATGGCCCGAAGTCATGAAGCGCCCATCTAATGACGCAGCGTTTGCTCTGCCTTTCCAGTTACTTTCGAAACTGAAGCCTGTTCGAGATCTGTTCTACCTTCGCCGATCAATCCCCGACATGGCACAGTATCGCATGGCGCATCTATTCATAAAGGCTTGGGCGAAGTCGAGGGGTATCTACTCAGCGAGATTTGGGTTCCTTGGTGGGATCCATATCTCAATCTTGTTGACGCCCATCTGCAAAGCATTGGCCTACGAGGGTGCAGCTGTCACTGTGTCGGATATCATTGCCACTTTCTTCCAGCACTACGCAAACTTCGACTGGAAGACGGGTGTGGTACTTGACTCATTCTTCCATAAAGACCTGCGTTATCATCGCGCCCCTCGAGAGGCCCTGTGTCTACTTGGTTGGCATCCCCCCTCTCTGAACACGGCACTCAACGCCTCCGCCCCGACGGTTCGTGCGATGGCTACCGAATTTTCACGAGCTGCAACGCTTCTGTCCGCCGACACGACCAAATGGGCCGACATCCTTGGTCTTGGCGCTCAGAATAAGGAGCAACAATCGGGCCAGTTGGCTGCAACCGAGTTTCTGCAGGCATACCGAAGTTACATCAAGATCGACGCACATTACTGGGGTCTGTCACAAGAAAAAGGCAGCCGATTCGTTGGGTGGCTGGAGTCGCGATGTGTCATGTTGCTCGTTGGTCGGTTATTCTACTCCAAAAGCAAAGCAGATCATCAATGCTAACATGGTACGCAGATATGGATAGAAAACTGGCAAGCCTCCTCGCCCGAATCTGGCCGGCGAGGTTTCTAGATGCCTCTCCTGGAACAAGCGGAGATGCAAGCACGGAGTACCACGGCTGCTACCTCATCGGCCTCGAGTGGAATGGCACCGAGCCGTCGCGGGATGATGGAAAGAAGTCATACGGTGCGCTGCAGAGCGTGTTGCAGGACTTTGAGGCAAGAATTCACGGGGATGAGAAGTACTACGACGGACAGAATTGCTGGATGGGGACTTCTGTAGTCCGAACCCAGGAACTCGGAGAATTAGAGCTTGACAATACTCTGTGGGGGGGAAACGCCGGCCAGTCGGATGACGAGGATTCAGACGACGAGCTGGACATGGAAGAGGAGGATGGTCTATCTGAGGTGGACCCAGGCAATGGGACGCCAGGGAAGAAGGACGTGGCAGCAGCACACGGCTCGAGGGCAACTGTGGTAGCCAAGGCTCCGGGACTGGGTAAGTTTCGGACGGCGGCAGATGTGCTGAATCGACTCCGGTGGGATGGCAACCTGGACGCCAACGACCACATCATCGGCTACGAAGACCGGTTCACGGGGGCACAGGAGAAGGCGGTGGAGCATTGGAAGAGCGAACAGACGGACGAGGAATTCATCCCTCAACACCGCATCCTCTATTTCAAACGCAAGAGTGACGGGGTCATCGTGTGGGAACGAAGGAGCCGGATCGACGACATCTTTGGCAGCGGAATCAAGGCCGACGGCTGAGTCGGGTGGCTGAGTCGGCCATACTTCGTACATAGATTATAGGGCGCCAAGGATCCTGAATGAAAAGTTCACCCACACACACGAGGGACCCATGGATGAACAGGCCCTGACGCATGTAGGTATAGACTGTACAGGCTTCCGCGACTGGAATCGTGGTGTATGCTGTAGTGCAAATAGGGCACGGTCTTCCTCTCGCCCAAGGTGCTGTAACGCCTTGGGCTCCGTAACGTGGCCCCCTGCGGTTTTTTCAGCCGAGGTTTGTCGGGCGTAGAGATGAGGAGGATTGGGTTGTTGCGGGTTGCGGACTGCCTGTTCCATTGCTATCCTAGTTGTTGGTCGGAGGCCAGGACGGGAGACCGAGGGTTTCAGACCACTTCCCTCATTCTGACGGCGTCCGGACAGCGACGATAAATAAGAGCCAGCTCAGTTGTCTGTCGCCTTGTGCCCAGTCAGAATCATCCAGCGCATGCGAGAGAAGATGGGGGTGGGCCGATAAAGGCCGTAAGGGAAGCTATACGATTAACCGGTCGCCGAGATTGTCGGGTTCTAGGTTCTAATCCTCGCTTGTTTCCAAGTTCCAGGCGCCCGGAGCCAGGCGTCCAAGGGGGTGAGTGACAGGTCACGCTGTCTCGATAGTGGCCGCAAGACATGCGTGATGACGATATGCTAGATGCCCACTACTTCGGTCACTGATGCCTGCGCTGCCGATGCCTGCGTATCATGATGCGCGCCGTGGGGCGTGGGCCTGTTTCACGTTTCAATCCATCCACACTCCTCCAGAAAACCCTTGTCTTGACTCTACGACGTAGTAGATTGCTGGCACCCGACCGTTGTCGAGGCACCTCCAACCGGACATCCCATCAGCCTCACTTTTTGCCCCACCGATGAGACTGTCGGGGCATTGCTGCGCCTGTCTAAACCCCTCTCCTTATTGAGCTGGCTCAAGTATAAATCTTAGGGCGATCCGATGGTAAACTCGCTGTCCCGAATCAGTCTGTATAACTCACACTCAACACTCAACTCAACTCAACTCAACTCAACTCAACCCAACTCAACCCAACTCAGTCTCTGTATACCAACCCTCTGTCGCCTCTCCCAAATCACAAACCCCTCCAACAACATCGAAACAGATAAGCCGGTACCAGCCATACCAAATCCACAATGGCCATCCGCGAAGCCGAGCCTCTTGTCGACAGCTGCTGCACCACCTGCTGCAAGGCGAGCGATCTCGGTACCCACGACTACTGTGGTACTTGTCCCAAATGTCCTTAAGACGCTATCACGAAAGACCCGTCTTGATGACCACCCTTGAGATGTGACGGGGCAGTGAGGCGACATGTCGCTACTGCCTCGACCACTGCGTTGATGAAGCATCCGTCGACCTGGTGCTGGATCACCAGTCGTGCATTGTCGGAGTTCGGAGTACAGGAAGAGCTGAGGTTTCCGGAGAGGGTTACGGAGGAGCCAGGTAGATGAGAGAATGAAGAATGAAACTGCGGCCCACTGCCTGCTTCTTGTCCTCACAACTTGTGCGTCGTCATCGCAACGATCGGTCAACCTCGTTCATAGAGGTCGCCAGGTTAAGTGCGGCTGCATTTGGTATTAACGACACGGTCGATGTCCATGTCCATTCCTTTCGATTGACGTAGTTGTGGGCTTGAAGAAGATCCAAAACACGAAAGAGGTGACAGACACTATAAACCCCGCCGCCAGCATCACTACGACGCGAGGCTCAGGAAGACTGCCGCGATAGAGGACTTGTCGTACTTGACATATTTGCCCTTACCCTTATCAATCTCATGGTAGCGATCCCAGAATCTGTCATAAAGTGGTTGCAGCTTCTGGCGGATGTCCTCCCCAAACATCTTCCGTACTTCACGCTCCATGGCATAAGACTTGTGCTTGGACACCATGTCGTCAAAAGCACTGTTGAACTGGGTGAATTTTTCTTTGATCTTGTCCTTGTCTTTGCTTCCTAGACCTTTAATAATAGACGCAGAGTCCACCGGGCCGGAGGTGGGACGATGTGATCGGTTGGTATGAATGGTATCGAAAAGGTGTACTGACAGGTCCTTGCAGACGTCCGTATAAGCGACGGTGGCCTTCTTCCGCCATTGGTCGAGGATGTCCAGCTTCGAGTGAAGAAGAGGGGCCAGTTCAGAATCGTGCACCATACGCTCGATAATGACGACACTGTTGGCCATGAACACGCCAACGACTGCTTTCCCCTTCAATAGCATTCGTGCCTTCTGGTCTAAGCCTGCAAGCAGCGTCTCGATGGTATCAAGGCAGTAATGCGCAAAAATGTCACGACCATCGGCCCCAATATCGAACGACGCAAGACTAGGTATCAGTTCTGCCGATCGGCCATTCGAGGCGGCGGTCGATTTCCACCCGCCGTCACCGAGAGACACCATGATGCTCGAAATGGGACGCAAAAACTGAACCATGGCCTGGAGCCGCTGCATCGTCTCCGACACCAGGGGAACTGGTGCACCATCGGAAAGCAGGATCTGCAGCCCGCCAACCTTTCGTCGTGTCTCGTCCAAAAGCTCAGTCAAGGATGACTTGGCCGTCTCTCGGACTGGCTTGAGAGCTGCGGCGAGAGCACCCTTCAACTCACCAGTCCTAGTGTCCAGCTGGCCAGACAAAGCAGACAGAATCTCTGTGACTTCATACGCCAGGTAACAGTCCGTGTTGAGGTGACTCTTAATGTGGGCATTGAGCTCACGCAAGGTACGCGCCAGCTCGGCCAGGGCAGCCTGGCAGGTGGCTTGGAAAACAGACCCCCAATCTTCTCGCGTAAAGATGCTGCACACGTTGTCATACTCGGAAAGAAACAAGCCTTCCATCGCTTGCGCGTAGGTTCCGATACCGTTAGTGCCTGCTCGGTAGATGGCATCTGGGTTCTTCTTCTTCGCAGTGTTGACACTCGCGGCAGCCAGGTTGGCGAGGGATGAAGATAGGTAAGGTCCACGAACTTCGGCATATATCCTTGCAACCGGGGATTCTTGACCTCCCTTCGTCTGGTTTGCAGCGACATAGGAGTATACCAATCCCAACCGCGCAATCTTATCCTGGGGGAGAACTGGGAAGGGTTTGTCTTTTGTGATGTAGTGCAGCGGTTCAATCGAGCGCGGCGTCTCCGCTCGGAGGAGCTTATCGAAGTGGTTCTCAAGTTGAGTATTGCCTGATTTGATGAGGCGGGCCAGATCCGCCATCGTCTGCTGGTTGGCGCGCAGGTTGGATGCTTGCATATCGGCCAGAGCCTTGGTCAGGCGCTTAATAGATGCCAGATAGTTCGGAAGCCCAGCCTTGTCAGGGCCAGCGCGTATGATCTGCTCTTCGTCATTTTTGCTATCGGCAGGTTGGCGGAGGCGCTCGATCGCAGAGAGAACGGCATCGATGTCTTGAGATGAATGGTCAGTGGGAGATGGGCTCAAGGGGTTCCACGAGAGACTGAACTGTTTCCAAGCGTCTGCAGCCGTCTAGTCTCTCCATTCAGTGGTCCAGCGACATCGCGCACACTTTTTCCTGTCGTCTCCAAGCGCTGAAGGCTTGACTGGATCTTCTTTGTCAACTGGGCCGTCTTCTCGAGGCGGGAGTTGAGCACATCAACCTCAGCCCTCGCTTCCTCATCAAGCGTGTGGTGAGTGGTGCCAACGATTCCCACCGCCATGATTCCGTATCAGCAACTGCGATAAGAAAGCGAAAGGGCAACGGCACGAGAAACAACCATGTGCAGTTCGCTGCACCTCAGTTGCGGTCGCGCGGGTCGAGGAGACAGAGGGATGGATCAACATGTACAATTGGAATGGCGTAATGTTCCAAGCCACGGAGACTCGAAGCTCGACCTCACCCCAGATTCAGCCACAAACCAGCCACACCAATTTAAATCAAGCCCCACTCTTCGTCACTTGGAGCCCTCCACTTTACGCGACAAGAACGCGTTGGTTTATGTTCCAGGCTTGCCTGCCCATTTCCTCCACCCTTCTACCTAGGCAACGCCCCGCTAGGTCAACCACAACCCCTCGATTTCGGGAATCGCATCCTGTCGCAAGTCAACTTGCTTGCTGAAAGCCACCGCATCGCGGCCCAACAAGCATCATGGACTCGTTTATGCTTCAAGATGAAGGCGTCCGAGATCGCATTCGCCAGGCCGAAGAGTTCCTCGACCCAAGTACGACCAACCAAAACCTTTCTCCTCGTCTCAACTCCGTGTTTTCATCAACAATGACTAACCTCCTCGACTACAGACGATCCCCAGGTGCGAAGCTACCGGTCGGACATCATTCTTATGCTCCAGAAGAATCAGCGAAGATTAGTTGTGAATCTCGACCATGTGCGCAACCACAATGCAGATCTCGCGCAGGGTCTCCTAAACAAACCCTTCGATTACACATTAGCCTTCGACCAAGCCCTCAAGAACATAGTTGAGACAATTCCGCAGGCGCGCCCCGACCAGACCGCGAAAGATACGATTTACTATTGCGCATGGGCCGGAAGCTTTGGGCTCAACGCTTGCAATCCACGCACGCTATCATCACACCTCCTAAACACAATGGTTTCAATCGAAGGCATCGTCACCCGCTGCTCCTTGATTCGCCCCAAGGTTGTCAAGAGTGTCCATTACAACGAGAAGAAGGACATGTTTCATTTCCGGGAATATCAAGATCAAACCATGACAAATGGTATCACCACCTCCAGCGTCTATCCTCGGGAAGATGATCATGGCAATCCACTGATCACTGAGTATGGGTTTTGCACATACCGAGATCACCAAACCATTTCGATCCAAGAAATGCCCGAGCGTGCTCCAGCGGGTCAGCTTCCCCGCGGTGTCGATGCAATCCTGGACGATGATCTTGTGGATCAAGTGAAGCCAGGTGACAGAGTTCAGCTTGTTGGTATCTACCGCACATTGGGTAATCGAAACACCAATCACAACAGTGCCTTGTTCAAGACCATGATTCTCACCAACAACGTTGTTCTGCTCTCCTCCAAATCGGGTGGTGGCGTGGCGACGGCGACTATTACCGACACTGATATTCGCAACATCAACAAGGTTGCCAAGAAGAGGAACTTGCTCGAGTTGCTCTCCCAATCCCTCGCGCCCAGTATCTACGGCCACGGTTACGTCAAAAAGGCGATTCTACTTATGCTCCTCAGTGGTATGGAGAAGAATCTAGAGAACGGAACACATCTGCGTGGTGACATCAACATCCTGATGGTGGGTGACCCTTCCACTGCCAAATCTCAGTTACTGCGCTTTGTGCTCAACACTGCACCTCTCGCCATCGCAACCACTGGTCGCGGTTCGTCTGGTGTTGGTTTGACAGCTGCTGTGACTTCGGATAAGGAAACAGGAGAAAGGCGACTTGAAGCCGGTGCCATGGTCATGGCAGATCGCGGTGTTGTCTGCATTGACGAGTTCGACAAGATGTCCGATATTGACAGAGTCGCAATTCACGAAGTCATGGAACAGCAAACTGTCACCATCGCGAAAGCCGGAATACACACGTCTTTGAATGCTCGATGCAGTGTGATTGCTGCTGCCAACCCCATCTTTGGGCAATACGACCCTCACAAGGACCCCCATAAGAATATTGCGCTGCCTGACTCCCTCCTTTCGCGATTCGATCTCCTGTTCGTTGTGACAGATGATATCGAAGATACCCGCGACCGTCACGTCTCGGAGCATGTTTTGCGCATGCATCGGTACCGCCAGCCCGGAAGCGAGGAGGGTGCACCTGTCCGCGAACAAGGCGGCCAGTCGTTGGGCGTCTCTGCCACGAGCCAAGCTGACTCCCAAGGACCGACAGAAGTCTACGAAAAGTACAATGAGATGCTTCATTCGGGGGTCACCATCACATCTGGGCGTGGTGTAAATAAGAAGCCTGAAATCTTAAGCATACCGTTCATGAAGAAGTACATTCAGTATGCTAAGACGAGAATCAAGCCCGTATTGACGCAAGAGGCCTCTGATCGAATCGCCGAGATTTATGTTGGTCTTCGCAATGACGAGATGGAGGGCAACCAGCGACGGACGAGTCCTCTCACTGTGCGTACACTGGAGACCATCATTCGTCTAGCGACGGCACATGCCAAATCCCGGCTATCCAGCAGGGTAGAGGAACGCGACGCTATCGCTGCAGAGGGGATCCTGAGATTTGCTCTCTTCAAGGAGGTTGTTGAGGACGAATCAAGAAAGAAGCGCAGAAAAACCCAGACTGTTGACTTTGCATCGTCCAGTGAGGAGAGTTCTAGCGATAACGACAATGGGAATGGAGACGAATCCTATCGCGGTAGTCGACCTGCCAGAACGTCGCGAGGCGCACGATCGAGCAGCCGTCTCCAAGCAGCTGCGACACGTTCAACCCGCAGCACCGGTGAGGCTGGTCGGCGGACTGGAAGCACCCAACACGACGAAGAAGACAGTGCTTCCGAGGCCACCCCCCATCGATCTGGCCGCCTGGGGCAGAACTCTTCGCAAACCTCATTTGCCTCATCCATGCCAGCATCACAACTTCCGAGCCAAACACAGACGGACACACAGGACGAGGATACTCTCGTCGATGGTGCAGCTGGTCTAGCGATCGACGATACACCCATCAGCGCACAGCGACTTTCGACGTTCAGGACCGCCCTTGGACAGCTCCTCAACACTGACCTATTCGAAGACGACGCCGCTGAGCTCGATGCCGTCTTGAATGCAGTCAACCAAAAGGTTAGAGGCTCAGATGGGGGCGCTTTCGGCAAAGACGAGGCCACGAAGGCTCTGACAAAGATGGGAGAAGCAAACCAAATTATGTAAGTCTCACGCTCTGCTCACACTCTGGACTTGGGCCCCGCTAACGCCATAGACAGGTTCACGGAAGGAGATCTCGTATACAAGATCTGAGTGACAACTTGATGCAGCGAATGATGAATGACTCATTGGCGTCGGGGTGGAAACTGCGAATAGTGGTAACCCGGGGCGGTCTCAATTGTGTAGAAGTGTGAATGACTGATGTATTATCACGAACGGGACCATGGCCCAACCGGTTATGCAAATGGTTGTGGTTGTATTGAAGGGATATATAGACCAAGCTATAACTCTAATCTAGTACCAGTTTAGTCTGGCAAGTATTTTATTTGGTTCATTCAAAACGTTTCCGAAATTCTCTGAATCGATCCTGGACGTTCTGACCGTTCCAGGCCTCGTGCCCATCGGCGTCTCTTCCCAGTGTCGGCACACCAACCTGCTCGATGGCAAAACTGGCAGCCACGGAACCCCAGATGGCAGCCTCTTCCAAACTCTCACCCCGAGCCAGAGCGACGCCGAGGCCGCCCAAGAAGGTGTTGCCTCCACCTGTGGGATCCACGACCTTGGAGGCATCCGTGTGATAGGCGGGTATCCATCGCTCGATACCCGGATCGACCTCAATCTCCTCGCGCGCAATGATGCCGTCCGGGTCCTGGAGCAAACCAGCAAAAAGAGCCTCCATGTCGGTGTCAGGTCGTAGCCCCCCCCGTATGTAGTCTTTCTTGCGTCGCTTAGTCTTTGAGCCGGGGTGTCGTTGCCGTTTTCTCCCACCATTTTTCGCAATGTAGCAACCTTTTTCCCCGGCACGGACAACAAGGGCAAAGGACTGCAAAGGCATGCTAGCTAGGAGCTGTTCACATGCTCGCTCGACGGCCAGAGTGGATATCTCGCCAGTCTCTGGGTCAAGGCCATCGTCACCCATGAAACCGGCAAGTTCTGCATGGTTGGGGCTGCAGATGTCAACAACCGGTAGGGTATTTGTACAGTTCAGCAGTTCATCAGGGGTGCAAAGATCGGGGACGGGCTCCCAGATGAAGATTGGTTTCGTGTACGAGTCCGCCGGTACCGTCTGTTTCCTCCGCGATGTGATCTCTGAGACCAGGTCACGACATCTCGAAGGTGAGCAAATGAGATGGAAAGAGCGCGATTGCAGCAACGCCGGAGTCAGGTCCTGGGCTGTGAGCCGCTTCTTCGGAGTGAGGTACTTGAAGGCACGCTTCTCGGCAGAGCCCTCATAGCCGTTCCATCCACGGGTAGTGAGGCGTAGGCTATCATGACGAAAAACAGCCGACGTTGACCAACTTTCAATGAGGGTCGTGAGAGCAGGTGGGAAGTCGGAGCCTTGGTCCACTATCCAGCCGACTGAAGAGGACAGAGGCGGCGGAGAAAACAAACGAGCGCCGAGGGCTGAATATGTACCGGCGCCACCAAGGATGTTCTTGACGGGAGGAGTTGGATGAATGAAGTCTATATCATCTTTGAAGCCATACATAAGAAATCTTGGTCAGCATCCGCGGTCCAGATGAAATCACAGAACAATTCAGAGGCAATGGAAGAGACAAGACAGTTGGGAGCACAAAGGATGTCTGTCCGAAAGAGAGCAGCGGGGGTATAGGTAGTCAGAGAAGGGGATAGGATAGGGGTGAAGATGCTTGCCAGATGGCTCGCGGGTGCGCTAACCGATGATGAACATGCCCATGGTCATAAAGTCGAGCACGACATTTGGCTGATCTGGGATTTGAAAAGTGCCAAGGGATGACAAGACCTGCTGTTCTCGTTTCTCTTCATCCCGGCTCTGGCTAGAGGCTTCGTTTTGTATCGCATCGCTGTCCTGAGGCGGAACCTCAGGCTGAGCTAGAGCTTGTTCACCATCTGCATCACGCCCTTCTTGGCCGACGTCCAGGATCTCACGGCTGGGCCGATCATCAACGACAGCCTCCATGATGAGCGTGGGAAGAAGGACGGCTCTCTATTCTGGCTCCAGACTCTAACGAAGGGAAATAGCTCTCTCCAAGGGCCCAAACTCTTCAGGAATTGGGGTCAGACAGGCTCTCGTCGTGATTCAGAGGGTCCGTCAAGCTGGTCGAGCCGTTTTGAGAGAGGTAGATGGTAGATGCTGGACCCAGGATAAGTCGTTTGGTGGAGATTCAGCCGGGTATGATGGTGGTGCAGGGGTCAACGGATTGTTCCGAATTAATAGATCGAGTGGGTGCGTCCCGGGTTTGAGAGGTCCGAGTGCGTTTCATTATAGATACCCTCAGGCACCTTTCAATCTCAGAGGGTCTCGCAGCTCGAGATGGAGGAAGAGTGAGGTTGCAGAGTGTGGTTTTTCACTTGTTGATTTCAAGTCACAAGCGGTGTCAAATCAAGCTACGTATGGACCAGATGCTGGGCTGAGGACGGTGGAGCCCTGGTTATCGATCGAATCAACCTACAGAACGGGACCTGGCATCTGCAACTGCTCGGCACGGCACATGGCACTTCCAACCATGGGTGGCAAGGCATCGGGAGATGTTTTGTGGTTTCACAAATGCTGCGTTTTAATGGATTTTAGAACCTCCCTTTCTTCCTCTTGGGATGATGCATACATGTACCCAAGGGCTTGGGCTCTGGAAAGTTGCCTCATGTTAAAGCCAAAGGTGGCCACGTGGCTGGCGACCCCCTGACTTTCATTCCAGACGGACGGCGGTCGGCCCCTGAAGTTCCGGCGTCAACCCACCCTTACCTAAGCTGGCGTCTTTGGGCGTGGGCATGCTCCTGTCCGGGGGGGTAGGTGATTCGGTAGGTAAGGTACCTTGCTCAGGACCAAAGCCCACTGCAGACAGCAGTACCCTGTAATGGGAACTTCGAAGCTTCAACCTCGCACTACCACACTTCATCACCTTAGATACCTACTTACCTACAAACACCACGATAAGAGGACATCAGCGCTTCTGAGGCCGAGGCAGTCACAACCACCTACGCCCCTCCGAACCCTTCTCGTTGCGCCGATTCTCACTTTGCGCCGGGCGCAGCATCGTCCCACTGCTCTTGCTCCTATCGCCCATCAGCAACTAGACACCACCTCCTCGAGCGAAGCTGCCTGGTGCTCAACCTAGGTACGACCCGTCGCAATCCAGGCTCGCCCCAACGCAACGAAACAATATCGTCGGCTTTGACACAAACATTAATATTCTCCTTTGTCGCCAGAACTCTCGCCGTATCGACAGCACCCTCTGCCAAACGGCACCCCCGTCATCATGGCTGCCACAAACCACATGCACAACCTCACTACTCTCATCAAGCGGTACGTACGAAAGCTCTCCGTATGCGATATCGCTACCGCTACCATTCAATTGCGCTGACTTCAATCTTAGCCTCGAAGCTGCGACGTCCCGACTCGAAGACATCGCCGCCTCTACCGAGCTTCCTCAAGATGTTCCTATCCCTAACCAGGCAGCTCCTCCCCCCCTGAATCCCGTCGTTGTTCCTGCCCCGCCCGTCGCCGTCGCGCCGTCCAAACCTGAGCCCGTCGCCGACCCTCTCCCCGAGTCCGTCGAAGAGTTTGACGCTTTTCTGGGCTCCTCTGTTGACAAGTATGTCAAGCTCAGTCAGCAGCTTGGGGGTCTTGTCGCCCAACAGGTTCGCGAAACCCTACCCGCCTCGATATAAATGCCAGCAAAAGTCTAGAGAGGGCCCACAGCTGACCCCGATACCTCAAATAGGCCTCTCAGGTCCAGAAGGGCTTCCAAGAACAGCGCAAATTCCTCCTCATCTCGACAAAGGCAAAAAAACCTGATCTTGCTGGTCCCGATTTGGCCGTATATGAGAAGCTCATCAAGCCTATTAACGACGCTCTAATGGCTGTTACGGATCTCAAGGACTCCAACCGCCCCGACCCCATGTACACGCACTTGAGCACCGTGTCTGACGGTATCATGGTTCTCGCGTGGGTGACAGTCGACAACCGTCCCTACAAGCACGTTGAAGAATGTCTCGGCTCCGCCCAGTTCTTCGGCAACAGGGTTCTCAAAGAGCAGAAGGATAAGTATGTCTAGAAGCCCGGGAGTTTTTTTTTTTTTTAAAAAAAAAACTAACAAAGAATCGCAGGGATGCCAAGCAGGTTGAATGGGTTCAGAGCTTCTACCAGCTCTTCCGCGATCTTGCTGAGTATGTCAAGCAGTACTTCTCTAACGGAATCCCCTGGAATCCCAGTGGAGAACCGGCTCAGGAGGTCGCCAAGAGCCTCTCCTCCGCTGCATCTACTTCAACTCCCGCTCCTGCTCCCACTCCTGCAGCAGGTGGACCGCCCCCTCCCCCGCCTCCGCCTCCCCCCGGCCCTCCCCCGGTTCTAGATATCAAGACGGAGCCAGTTCCGGCCGCCCCGAACGCCGGTGGTTTCGGTGCTGTCTTCTCGGACCTCAACCAGGGTGAGGCCGTCACCAAGGGTCTCCGAAAGGTCGACAAGTCAGAGATGACGCACAAGAACCCGTCTCTTCGCGCTGGCTCGACTGTTTCTGTGCGACAGGGCTCCGTTCGAGGCAAGAGTCCGGCCCCTACGAAGAAGCCCAAGCCCGAAAGCATGCGGGTTAAGAAGCCGCCGAAGAAGGAGCTCGAGGGCAACAAGTGGACCATTGTGAGCGTTGCTGCGCCCCTCGCTGTTTTACGAAACTGGCTAACATGATGCAAGGAAAACTATGAGAAGGAGGCCCAGCCGATTGAGATCGAGGCGACGCTGACGCACTCCATCCTCATTAGCCGCTGCAACAACACCACTGTCATTGTCAAGGGAAAGGCTAACCAGGTCACGATCGAGAACTCTACTCGTCTATCTCTCATCGTTGACAGTCTCGTCTCAACTGTCGATGTCGTCAAGGCCCAAAACTTCGCTCTTCAGGTGATGGGCACTATCCCCACCGTTATGCTAGATCAGATCGACGGCGCTCAGATTTACTTTAGCAAGGAGAGTACGGCCACCAAGATTTACACGAGCAAGTCCACCGGCGTCAACCTCAACGTCATCTCTGGGGCCGATGATGACTACAAGGAGGTGCCCCTACCCTCGCAAATTTGCTCGTACTTTGATGAGGAGAAGGGTGACCTGGTCAATGAGATAGTCGCCCACGCCGGCTAAGTAGCATAGAGTAGACACTAATCTCGTTTTGAATCTTTGAGTTGTAGGAGTAGGATATATCTTGAGACTCGGTCATGTTGCTACATCGCTTGTGTCACGTACACTTAGACTAGTGGCAACACCACACAGATATCGAAATGTTTTTGTATCATATTTTGCCCCTTTTGCTTAGTGCTATTGCTCTAGGCTTCATCCCGCCTTATCGTCCGCCATCCCCGACTCTCACAACCACTACCTCGTGGCCTTGCTGAACGTGACTTCTATCTCATGGTAGGTCAAACGCGAGAGTGATAGAATACATATGCATGGCAAGGTAGATGAAATATAGTCTACCGATCTTTACCCTAAGATGGCATATCTAGCCAGCCACCTTCGCCCTCATTCAAAACTTCCAGAAATCTAGGTATAATAAAGGATACGCAGCTTTACAGCTTAGCCTTGGGCGGCTCGAGGGTAGGCAGAAGAAGTTCGCGCATCTCGTTGGCAGCCTCATTGAGGTAGTAGCTCATACGATCGCTACCGAGGCGCTTGGAAACGACGTTGAAGTTGAGGCTAGTGGATATGTTAGTTACTGCAAAAATGACAGGGTGTCAGAAGAACTATATGTTCTACACTTACCTGTTCTCGTTGATCATGTAGGCGATACCGAAACCGGCATCAATGACCTGACTCCAGCCGTAGCCGTTGAAAAACTCAGAGCTAAGCTGAGAAGTGGACAGGTGCCATGAGCCAGAGTAGGCGAAGGCAGGGTCCTTGTAAATGGCAGGGACGTCCTGGCCAGGCTCAAGAAGCTTCTTGAGGCCGAAAAGATGCCTGTCGACACCCTTGCCATCCGAAGCAACGGTGATGTACTCCAGGTGAGCGTTGATGGCCTTGCGGAAGAGATCGATGCGGGTCTTCTCATCGGTAGCGCCGTCCGTCATAGACTTGCACCATGCAGTGGACTCGTCAGACACCGTTCGGCATGTCTCAGTACGGCCAAGCTGGAAGCGACGGGTAGCGGCCGACTCATAAGTGGGACGGCTCTTGCCATACATCTTGTAGTAGGCAAGCTGGATAATCATCTGGACATAGGCATCGGGAGAGCACCTGAACTTCTTGATGAGACCCTTGCCATAGCCCTGGTAAGCCTGAACCGCGAGCTCATGCTGGCCAATCACATCATTGAAGTCCTTGGTGGCCCGGTCAATCTCGGCCTGGACCTCCTTGGTAATCTCGAACTTGACGGGCTGGGGCTCAGGCAAGTTGGAGCGAACGCTAGGGTCGGAGAAATCGAGCTTGTTGCCAAAAATGAGGTCGTTGACATAGTCATTAAGGCGGTGGGTAGGAGTGCCGTCCATCATTGAGTGCTCGCCCATGAATCCGGAGGTTCCGTTGTCATTGACGATGAACTGGAGAGGCTTGTCGTACCATCTGTTGGCACCATCACCATGCCAGTACTGGTGCGCACGCTCTTCGAGCGTGACCGGGGCAGCGTCATCAAGGCAGACGACGAAAGAAGAAGACTCAATGGCCTCGAGAGCAGCCTTGTTGTTGGGGCCAGCCTTGAGCAGGATTTCCCGGGCATCCGTCCAGATGTCACGGTTCTCGGACGTCAAGGCACCAACGGCAGGGACACGCTGGGCGATCTCATAGACGCGCTTGAACTGCTTCTCGAGCTCCGAGGTGTTCAATTGCTTGCCGTCGACTTCATGCTGGATCTTGAAGAACTGGTTCTTTCGGATAGCGATGAGGTGCTTGTTATCCTCGTGAGAGAACTTGATCGGGTAGTCGGCAGGCTTTGCGGCGACACGGGAGGCATTGAACATCCATTTGTAGCTGTCCATGCAGATGGGAAGCTTCTTCATGTATTCAGGCTCGAGGGTGCCAGCGTCGACCTGCTTCTTGAACTCGAGAACAGAGGTGGTGATGGCGGCCGCGCGCTTGGCGGGATCTCGTCGGCGGCGGTCATCTCGGTGAGAGTAGAAGTAGCTCACGTACGGAACAACGGGGTCGCGATAAGCCATGTAGGCAGCCTCGTTCCACCAGTCGTAGATCCAGTTCTTGTTGTTGGGGTCTTCACGTCGGGCGACGAGCTTCTCCTGCAGCTTGGAACCAACTCCGCCGGGACGGACGAATTCGTCGACAGCCTTCTTGCTGGCCTCGTATTCGGCGGGAGAAAGGAGCGGGTGAAGGGACTTGAGGTAGCGCTTGGCAGTCTCATCGAGCGCCGGAACGGGCAGGCGAGGAAGAGATTCCTGGTACCTCAACGTGGGCCCCTTGGACTTGTCCTCGACATAGCCTAAGATCGCATGGTGTCAGTCAAACTAAGTCTATCGCAGCCGAGGCGCATTACATGCAAATGGGTCCATACCAGCAGCGGCAAGAGAGCTGTTCGCTCGCTTAGAAGGAGCCATGATGAGAGTCTGCGCCTAGCTTGAGTGTCAGCAAGAGAAGGGAAATAAGGTGGCAGTAGGCAGAACAAGTCGAAAATCCTGAGACAAAAGGGGCAAAACAAAGAGGAAAGAAACAAAAGCACGAGATTTGACAGATATATATATACAGTAGGAGGGAAAGAATGAGGAAAACAAATTTCGGAAGTGGGAGCTGAGAGTTGATCATGGGCCTAGACGGCTCTAGTAGTAGCCGGCCGGCAATGACTCGGTATAGGTCGAGAGCACACACCACCGGCTCCCCTGGTCCATGTTCTCGGATAAAAGATCAGGTACACAGCGAACGAACGACATATGCATGTAGCACGAGATATACGCAGGGGAGAGGACAGTATACTAACAGTACGAGATGTATTCAAGCGACGGAAGCTGTTCCTCAAGGCGGATGAACGGGCTAAAGTCAACATGGCCGGCGCAAACGGGAGAAAGGCCGAAGGGCTCGAGGAAGCGACGAGGGGCAAGGTCGGAGGACGGGGGGGAGAAGAACGGCGGCGACGGCGACGGCGATAGACGGCCTTTTAAAGATAGCGAGTTTCGGTAGCCCGTTTAGCACTTGACAACACGCGGGACGAGGTACCCTTTTCACGTTTGGCCTCGGCTGGGAAGACGGGAAGGGAAGCCTTGGGAATGGGTCTTGGAAGCGGGGAGCTAGAGAGAGAGACAACCAAGGACGGGGAGTCAGCAGACAGAAACCTCAAGTGAGAGAGCTACCAGTAGAAGTGGGCAGTAAAGGTACCTCTAGACAGAGTAGATAGACTAATGTAGAAGCGGGTTGGTTGAGATGATCCCTGGCAAAGACGAATATGAAGCCGTTGGTGGAGTAGAGCGAGGAGCTTGGAGCCAGGGCCAGAGTTCGCGTCTTCAACTCTGATGGGCCGATGGGTTTCTCCCGTCACACATTCAAGGGCCCCCATGCTCCTTCCTCCTTAGCTCCTGTATGGTAAACTGGCGACGACCGAGACGTCACCGGGTCCCCCGCCTCAGCCTTGGGCCGAGGTACGGACGGCAGCGCGGGAGGCAGGTGCGACTCTGCATTGGGGGTGCCAGAGACACCGTTTCATTGGGGTCAGCACTGTCAAGGCCAGCCAATCAACAGAAGTAACACAAAAGTCTAGAGCACAGGCCAACCCACCCGAGGTTCAGAGTCTGGGTAACACTCCCCATCTCGTGGCTGCTTGTTCTTGCCCAGGGAAAGGACCCCTTCCTGACTTCCATCTCGATCGACGGCCCCTACCTACCTAGGTACCTAGGCACTGGCTTCCCTGTCTTGGTTGTTGAATTGCACGACAACATGCTGTCTCCCGACATGCTGTCAGCCCATGCCTACCCAGGGACCCGAGGCAGTTGATATTTATGACCTTGATGAGGAAACATTCACCAAACATCTGAAATCTCTCTTACCTATCCATGACCTGAGGGCTGCCCAAACAATGGTACAAACGGTCATGTACCTACCTACCTACCTACCTAACCTACCTAACCTACCTAACCTACCTAACCTACCTAACCTACCTAACCTACCTAACCTACCTAACCTACCTAACCTACCTAACCTATCTACTGTCAGTTCCGTTACTCCATCTGCACTGCACGATCTTGCCCAAAGATTCCCACACAGATTTGTCTGTCGTGCTCTCCATCCTGCGTTGATCCACACCACAGCATCCTCAGCAACCACCCATCGCTCAACCTCCGTCCCCCGCTGGTCCGGTCTGGTCCGGAACTCGACCGAATAGATTCTATTCAGACCCTCTCAAGTGCCATCTCTCCGCGTTAGTGCCGGCACTGCTCATACCGGAGGCGAAACAAAGTATGCAATTACTACCTACTTCGTACTCATTGGTTTACTCCGTACATCACTGGCCATTCAAGGCTGTTTGCAATTGGCAAAATCGCGCGGCAGCCATAGGTGATGGTGTTGTGAACAGGCTCGTGACGCAAACCACAAAGAAAGATCACGATCTGTCACAATTATTCACAACTATCCACAACTAATCGGGTTCATACATGACGTACAAGTATATTGTCTCGTTTAGTACTCACGTTCTCGATTTCTCGTTTTGTCAATCCACACTCTTGGTACCTTAGTCCTTGTTCCCTGTCTAGCATTGATGCTGATTGGCGATGTCAGGCAGGTGTTCCGGACTTGAGGAATAGGGCGTCCAGTAGGCAACGACAGCCATCTCCCAACTGTGTGGTAACTAATAATTATTGTTTCTTGGCCTAAACCTCCTCTTTACTCACTGGCGGCGGTTCCCCGTTGCTACTGTCCGTATGACAGAGTAAGTATTCAGAGGACAAGGTATAAAACAACAAACCAAAATCTAGACGGGTTTCACAAATTACTATGGCCGGTACCATATTCCTTTCGTCTCATAATCACGAAAAGTCCTAAAATAAACCGAACAAGTCCAACCAAAAGCCGGGACATCTGGGTACGCCCCGTAATAGTACATCCACCCACCAATTCAGGCATGCAACAACCAAGTTCAGATGCATGCCAATGTCCTCGGCAATGCGATCACTAGTGGCCGCTCAGTTCGGCATTTCCAAACATATCAAGTGTTGGACTTGCCTTCTCTCTGAAGGACTTGGCTGTCCGCCACGCCTCTGCTCCTCCGTCTGTTTCGTCGCAGTTGCGTCAAGCCCTCCCTTGTCCCCTCAGTACAGTATTTGCACAGACCAATCGATAATCTACCTTCCCCACGCCAGCCGGACGCCATCGTCGAGTTCAGTTACAATCCGTCCCATCTCATCGTGCACTTTATGTCCGCTAAACCGGAGCCCCCACCTAGTTACGCCTCAAATGTCTTCACCTGACCGTCGCTGCTCGGGGGAGGCACAGCTTGCGCACCAGGTGCAGGCTGGAAGCTAAGCCGCTCCCCGTCACTCATGGCGTCCTGAGCCATACGAGCCCCTTGTTCACCCCCAGTGGCAGCAGCAGCTTTCAACCCCTCCTGAACTTCCCGCACCCGACGCTTGAACGCCAGTCGGTCGAGGAACAGCTGCTGTCGAGCGCGTTCCAGCTCTCGCCGCTCAGCCCGCAACACAGCTTCCATCTCGTCAAAGTACTTGAGTTTCATCTCTAGCTTCTGCAAGGTAACGTTGGCCGCTGCCGACACTAACCGTGTCATCTCTCTCTCCTCATGCGACGCGAATCCCGAGGCCCGCGCGCCTATCGATGCCAAGGGGATGGACGCCAAGGTGCTTGTCTTGGTAGTTGTGGTTGTCGTCGTTGTTGTTGTAACCTCTTGTCGAACGTCCAGATCCATTGAGTCGTCTTTGGTGCTGTCGCCGTTCGCTTGGGCCTTTTCTCCAGCTTTGCCGCCTTCGAGCTGTTTCCGCAGTTTTCGTTTGAGTTCGTCTGCCGACTTGCTGGCAGCAGCGGCCGTACTGACAGGATCAGCGAGGCTAGCCAAGAACCCTACGACTGACATCACAGGGTTGTCGACCTGGCTAAACGGCAATTGTCCTTGTTGAGGGCCAAGCATCGACAGCCCGGTCGGACCGCTAATAGGGGCCTCAGAATCCAAGTACTTCTCTTCAATATCCAGTTGCAAGAACTGGAGCACGCACTCTTCCCGAGTACGTGTCCCAACATGCTCGGCAATCTCGCCCCAATCATCGTCGAATCGTTCAAGACCCTCGAGAAGGCGGAGTACTTCGGCGTCGGTCCAGGGCGCATCGCGGTCCAGAGTGGATGTGTAGGTGGGGTTCTCCATCTTCACATACATATTGCTGGTGTGGTTCGCAGGTAGGCGGCCTTCAGTGAAGCAGTTGGGGCATAGATCGTACTTGGCCTTGGGGGTAGGATCGATGTGGTTGCTGTGATAATAGATCCGGGTGCAATCGTTTCCACACTGGTGGCAATGAACTTTGGCAATTGGCGCTTTGGGTACATCCTCTGCTCCTGGCACACCATTCGTGGTAAGACTCTCGCCGTTCGTCTTGCCTTCCGTCTTGCCAAGAGGTGTTGCTTTCGCATTAGCTTCGTAGATGTTACGGCCGATCTCGAGGTTCTGATCGCCCTTCGACGGTGCAGCGGCGATGGCCTTGTTGTCCGTGTCTTGGCTCTTTTTGCCCTCCAGGACCACAGGATCCGCTGAAGGCTGCCAGGCCTGTAGTCCTCGAGGTGTGTCGCAGATGATCTTGAAGTGGCCGGTGAAAGGCGGTCCAACGTGAGATGGGCGTTGATCAGCATCAACCTAATCTCGAGTTAGAAACAATTATCACCAAACACGTAATGTTCGAACCTGGTAGTTGATCAATCCCCACTGTTCGAGGAACGCGTGAACGCGCATGATGGCGCAAACATCACCAGCCAAATTTCGACGACAGGCGGTGACGGTCAAGTACTCGACGGGGTTTAGACGATATGTGTTGATCATGAAGTCGCGGTAATCCTTATATACAGCAGGCGTCTTGCTTCGATTCCGGTTGTTGAAGAATTCGGCCATCGCCTTGCGTTCGATATCATGGATCGTATTCATGTCAAACCAAGTACTGTAGCTAGGGAGAACGATGGCATGGGTTTGGGAAATAAGGTGCTCGCGGGCGGCAGACTCGACCGTCTCCTTCGACTTGGACTCTTGTGCGCCACTGCCAGCGGCAGCGCCGTCCTGCCCCTTAGCGTCGGGCGCATCGTTCATTTCCTCGTCGCCACGAGCTATCCTTCTCAGCACAGAGTCCATCGATCGCGTCAGTAGGGGCGAGGGGGCGCATACCTGGTGCTGGTGTTGTGCTGTCCTGCTTGACGTGGGACTCGGTCGCTCCGGCTTCAGACATCTGGACGTCTAGAGACTTGTCAGAATGATGCATAAAATTAACTTCAACTGCTTGAGACGAAACCGCGCGCGTACCTTCTGCGTTGCCGGCGCTTGAGTCAGGTTGCAAGGGCGGTTGCGCCAAAATCGGATTGCTACCAGGTGATGCTCCGTTGTTGGGGGATCCGTACGTCGCAGAGTCGTCCATATCGACAACAGGCGCAGGTGGTTGCGGACCGCGCGAGGCAGGTCACGAAGTCAATCAGTCGCGGGAGTGGGGAAGCGTCGCGCGACAACAAATGAACACAAAAAATATCGCGCCAGCAGCTATTTCGAAGGCGGCCAGATGCGGGATTGAATATTTGATTTCCCGATGTCGTGATGCGATGGTACCTGACGATAGATGTGATGGGTCGCGTCTGGAGAAATTTTGGCGCGACGACAACTTGAACGGGGGTTGGCTTCAGCTTCTGACCCAATGCATCTCAGACGCGAGTCGCTGGAAGGAAGTTCCTCTCAGTCACGTGATAATTCTCATGATCGGTGTATCACATGACGACTCACCTGATACAGATTATCATGAATCATGTGATGATAATCTAAGTCGGCTCGGCATTTCCGTTATCCTGCCGTCGATTCCCGGCGAGTGGCCGATGACGGCGGTTGTTCCAAGCATTGAAACGGCGGCCGAGACCTCGGGCCGTCACCAGCCGTCGCCGACTCAAACAGCCTCCAGTTCCAGCTCCAGCACCAGCCCCAGTGCTTTCTCAACACTCAATCTTCTCATCAACATCAATTCAATTTGGCGTCACGATGCTCCCAACCACGAGACGAGTGCTGGCGAACCAGGCCACCGGCCTCATTGGCCGCGCGACTGCCATGAATCTCAGCGCACATCCCCGGCAGAGGCTTCTATCCACTCTTGCCATCCTCGAGCAGAAGGATGGGCAATTGAACCACAGCTCGCTGAGCGCCTTCACAGCGGCTAAGAAGCTAGGTGGCACTGTGCATGGATTCGTCGCTGGCAGCAACGTCAAGTCCGTCGCCGAGGCTGCCGCCAAAGCGGAGGGTGTTGAGAAGATCATCGCCGTTGACAATGGTGCATATGAAAAGGTGGGAATTGGAACTGCAATTGCGCCACGCTCCGAGAACCTACGACTAACATCCCGGCAGGGTCTTCCTGAGAACTACGCTCCTTTGCTTGTCGAGAACATCAAGAAGGGCGGGTACACTCACATCGTCGCCGGCCACACCGCGTTTGGCAAGAATCTTCTCCCCCGAGTTGCTGCTCTTTTGGATTCGCAGCAGATCTCCGACATCACAGCGATCGAGAACGAGAACACCTTCGTCCGACCGATCTACGCCGGTAACGCAATTGCCACCGTCGAGTCCTCAGATGCCGTCAAGGTTTTCACCATTCGAGGCACTGCCTTCGCCCCTGCTGCTCTCGAGGGTGGCTCCGCTGCCATTGAGGATGGTGTTGACCCCAAGACCGATTCCCCCACCGAGTGGGTGTCAGAGGACCTTGCCAAGTCGGACCGCCCCGATCTAGCTACTGCAAGCCGCGTTGTGTCGGGCGGTCGTGGTCTCAAGTCTAAGGAGGACTTTGACAAGGTGATGCTGCCTCTGGCCGATGCCCTTGGCGCCGCCGTTGGTGCCTCCCGTGCCGCTGTGGACAGCGGTTATGCAGACAACAGCCTTCAGGTTGGCCAGACCGGAAAGGTTGTCGCCCCTCAACTGTACATGGCCGTTGGCATCTCGGGCGCTATTCAACATCTGGCTGGTATGAAGGACAGCAAGGTTATTGCGGCAATCAACAAGGATGCCGACGCCCCCATCTTCCAGGTCGCCGACGTCGGTCTTGTTGGTGATCTATTTGAAAAGGTGCCTGAGCTTACAGAAAAGATCAAGAGCGCGTAGTGTTTATGATGTACAGAGTTGATATGATACACACAAAAAATGAACTCAAATGACCCCTCCTCCAGGCGCTCAGTCCAGGGCCGCCAGCATGTCCGCTGTGCTTGTGAACTTTTCCCTTTCCTTGCCATTGTTGCGCCCTCGCTCTCTCTCTGCTTTGTCTATACGACGCCAATCGTCCCAGGCAACAGCTCGCAACGCCGTCGATCCGGCTTCTCGTCTGACACTTTCCCAGCCACCGGGACTAGAACCAGAGGTGCTACTTGCAAACGGAGCTCCAGAAAGCCAATCTTGGGCAATCGCATCTCCTGTGATGAAGGCGTCCTGCATGGTGGACGCAATCACCCCTGTCGGGCCCGTTTTAACCCATCCTGCACAATAAACTCCGGGGACTCGTTGGTTATGAACTTCCTCGGCATGTGTATCAGAAACCATGCGCGTCACTCTGCCCAGCCCGTCATTGTCAACAATACCACGGCGCTCATCGAATTGGATTCCGAGGTCAGCGAAGCCTGGTAACGCCACCGATTTGTAGCCAACGGAGCGGAAGACAACATCGGATGGTAAAATAACGGTTTCGCCGGTTGAACTGACGGTTGACTTGGGGTCAAAAGGTGACGACAATTGCGTAACGTCGAACTCTGTGCTGGCAACCTTTGATGGTGCGTCTTGGTTTCCAAGGAAATGTCGAGGGGATAAGCAGCTATCCAACGACCACGACTTGCATGCAGCTTCGGCAGTTGTCGACGAGCCCTTGACCAAGACCTCCATGAGTCGCCTTGAAGCACGAGGCAGGCTCTTGAGGTTCTCGGGGATCAGTGACCGATCAAAGGGTAGAAACTGCACTCGTGGCAGATTTGTGAGTTCACGTATTTCTTTGATAGTGAAAGCCGCCTGTGTAATGATGCATATCATATCAGTATCTCTATATCATATCTCGTTGCTTCAAGTCTCGTGTCTTACCTGCATTGGTCCTCTTCTTCCCACGACATGGACTCGTTTGATACGGCTCTGGGATAACGCCTGGAGTGCCTGTTCTGTAATATCCGTCTTCTTAAGAACGTCAATGTCTTCGAGAAGCATTCTCGCCACGTCGAGAGCGACGTTGCCCTGGCCGATGATGACAGCCTCATTGGCCTGGGATAGGTCCAAGTCTAAGCCAGCGCAGTCGGGAAGGCCATTATACCAACCAACAACCTGCCGTGCTGAATAAATGCCACTGAGGGTCGATTCGCCGGGTATTCCCAGCTTCTTGTCCTCCGAGGCTCCATACGCAAACAGTACGGCATCGTAGTTCCGCATGAGAGATTGCAATTCTACAGTGCAATGGTCGCTTGAGTGGCCAGGATGACCAATAGACACGTTGCCCACGAACGTAAATTTAGGTGAAGAAGCAATCTCATCAAACTTTTCCTGGCAATTCTACTCATACTCCTATTAGCCTTATGTCCCTCCCTCCAGCTTATACAACCAACCATCGATACTAACCTTGACTTCAGGATGGTCGGGGGCGACACCATGACGAACTAACCCGAACGGAACCGGAAGACTCTCATACATGTCCACCCGCGCACCGGGGATCTTGCCCAATACCCGATACGAAGTGTAGAATCCGGCTGGACCTGATCCCACAACTGCCATCCGGAATGGCGCATCCGGGGATCTAGTGGATCGCGGGGGAGTAGTGGTTGAGGACAACGACCTGCGGGTGCCAGTTACCCGGGAGGCTCGACATGCCAGGTTTAGACGGCCTGGGAGCCGTGCCACTCTCAATGTCATTCTGATAGGTGGAGAGAGACAATGAGAAAATTCATTGTTCGGAGAGCGAATGCAGAGGTAGATCACCGCATGCAGTTAAAAAGAATGACTCCTACCGGGTAGGGCTTGAAAGCCGTCCGTCACCGATCAATCCGGTTCCGCCTCGGCCTTTGTCGGTGGCCGACCTCCGATTATTGCTGTGGCAACCGGAGGTGGAACCGTCCAAGGCTTCCTTGTTTGGTATCCTCGCATCCAACACCATGAGACATCCAGACCCAAATTGTCCTCGTATCAACAGGACCCTTGAGTCTGGTCTCATTTGGTCGCAATCGCATTCCGCAATCCCCGAACCCAGCGACCACGCATCGCTGTCGACCACGTTTCATTGTCTCCATTCCAGCATTTCTCCTAACACATCGCAAGCAAAAAAAAAAAAACCCGAAAACCCCAGCGCAAGTTCAGCGCAAGGCGCGACGCTGATCATGGGTGGGCAACAGCCGCCCTTCCTTTACAGCGCTGTACAGCGTGGCGATGCGCGCTTTCCTGAAGCCAAGTTTGAACCCAAGGCCGTCACCAAGGCGAGCTGGACGCCGCCGAAGTCGAGATCAAAGCCGGCGGGCCCCCTCGTCTCCTTCAACCGACATCCAGAGTAAGTGTTGTTGGGCTTACCTTCACGGCGCAAGTTATTCTGACACTCTTTTCTTTCGCAGCGCGCACATGGTTCTTTCATACCGATCAAACGAATATCCCACCATGAGTCCTCGCACCAAAGCATCGATCAAATGGTTGCGCCGCTTCCAACTCGGGCTCCGCGTGCTAGAGCTCATCGCTGCTGTTGGAATTTTGGTTTTGATGATTCTGATCACCAAGGTGGGGGCTCTTGAAGCCTGGATTATGAGGATTACAGTAAGTTCTGTCCCAAGTGTCGTGCTTTGGAGGGTACGCTGACATGGAGGCCAATAGCCCGGTGTCGTTATCATCTTCAGCGCCTACGGCATCTTCCATCTCTCACGCGATGCCGCAGGCCGAGCGCCCGCTTCATCGGCTGCGTATCATATCTTCTCGGTCTTCACTGACCTAGGCGCTGTGCCTCTCTATGCTTTCGGCACCATATCAGTGAACAATGAATCAAGGAACTGGGCAACCCTACTCAAGAACCAAGGGCTCATGGATATCTTCCGCCCTGCCCTCTTCTACACACTCATCGCTGCGGGAGGGCTTCATCTCATATCACTCTCGGTATCGTCCTGGCTTGGTTGGATGTTCCGCAAGATCAGCCTCATGCCTCCGGACATGAACCCGCTTGAAGACAACCTGACCGCTAGGCCAAAGCACAAGAGGAACAAGTCATCCGTCACAACTTTCAGTACCGTGGACAACGATAGCCGAATGTCAACTCCCCGTGGCGCCCGCAGACAGTCGACGGCACCTCGCGGAAGTATCTTCGAGGACCTTGAGCCTCCTCGAGCTGTTCCCTACACGCATGCCCGCGTTGGATCTAGCACGACGTTGGGTAGTAGAGCACCAGAACCGGAACCGGAACCAGAGCCCCGCCCATATCAGCGAGTTCCTGCCAGCCCTCGTCGTGATTCTATCGCATCAAGGGGCGCCAATCGAACTTCTGCTGCCCGATCAATCCATCGCGACTCATACACAGATATCCCCCTGAACGACCCGAGCTTTTCTCGACCGGCCAGCTCTCACAACGCCTCTATCCAGCCTCGTGCTCCCAAGTTTACTGAGACGTGGATGCCCACAGATTCGCTCATTTCTAGGACTAACCAGCGGAATCGCGAGATGGCTGCGGCTCGTACAAGTGCAGCCAACCACCAGACCAAATCATACGAGACATTGGCACAGCGTTACGACCGTGATGATTCATCTGATTCAGAGTATGGTGATGAGAATAACTGGACTCAGCATGAATTTGAATCCGACCTGGGCGATGATTTACGTCCCCATCCTCTCCGTCTCAACCCGCCGCCAGCACAGCGACTAGCACTACCTCGGGCCAGGGCACCATACCTCCAACCCAACAGCTCCTTATCCGAAGTCAGCTTGAACGCAAGACGTGTTAGTGCGAGCCGGGACATTGCCGACGAGAAGCCAGCTTTCACGCCCCGAAACCGACAGAGCTCTATCCAGCCAGAGTCTGATTTCTGCTCAAGACCCTACGGCGACCTCAAGAGTGCAGCTCCGCCAGTGGCAGTCGGCAGTAACCGTAAGGTCTCGTCGGGCAACGATTTCGATTCGCACGTCTCCATTCCGTATGAGCGAAGGAACGTTAGCGGCAAGATCGTTGAGGAAGGTCGTGGCGGCCCTGGAGGAAGCAGGTTTTCCTTCTACGATGGTCGCAGACCGCTTTCGGAACGGTGAAAGGAATGTGTTCTTGGAATGGTTGTTGGTCGGGGGTTATCGTGTCTTTTAATGTTATGGGAAGTGATGATTACCATGTAAGATGATGTGCGGACCTGGATGTTCCGGACTGGGGAGGGTTCACGTTGGAGGACTGGGTGATTTTGATCGGTGTTTGAGTCTAGGTTAGCTAAATTAGGTAGCTCGGTAGTTTTCGGTTTTCAATGTAATGCAAAAGTAAGAGCAACAATGAGCCTCGAAGTGTGCAATATCAATGGTGTCTTTGCTTCAGATGGGTGCGTTATCTATCAATGCTAGGCTGTCCTGTGGGATTTACAACAAACATAACATGCTAGTCTCACTCGCCTCGTACATACGAACTCCATGAAACTCTCGACTCTTGTTGCCGTTGGTCACCTCTCCAACCCTTCGTGTCCCACGGCTGTAGTTGACATAAATGTCTCATGGTCGGCCGACCATGCGGGCAGTTCCACGGCTTATCTAGCTCTCCCATATGCCGTACCAACGTCTCCATCTGGCCTTGTGTCAAAGGCTTACCGATCATAATGCTGCTCCGACAGGCTCTCATGGCAAACATCTTTCTCACCTTGGAGGGGCGTGGGATATGCTTCGACTCTGACGACTCTTCTCCAAGGAGCGATATCAGCTCTTCCAAGTCTGTTAGGGTGAAGGTTGTTTCGCGACTAAGAGGCAGCGCCAACACCTGGCACCGTGAGCCAACGGGTTCGTCGCCGCTTGTGTCGACTTCGACTTTGAATCCATTGGCTTCGATCGCTGGGATATTCTGCATGACGATCTCTTCCTCCAGCGCGGTGAGCTCTAGCCTCTTAGGACGAACAAGCCGCTGAGACTGCACCACTGTTGTCGCCTGCAACCTCTCAAAGTTGTATTTCTCATCGGTTGCGTGTTGGTCGATGATGAAGAGTTCGTCATTGTCGTCCGGTTGGTACTCCTCGTCCTCCGTCCTCCTTGACGGACGAACTGCGATGACGAATCCTAGGTTGAACTGCCCGGCGATCTTCATCTTCATAAAGTCCTTCCTAGATATCGTCAACGAGAGCTTCTCCTCGGCATCTGCAGCGCCTAGGTCCGCCACCGTGCTTTCGCTAGAGATGCCTGTCTCGCTTTTAGACAATGTGCTCATCCAGTTTGCCACCAACGACCGCATTTTCCCTTCGCTTGTTCTCACATGCTGAAGGGTCTGGGCTGTAGCATCCTTTTTCCGCACTCCAGCCTTGAGGGTTTGTCCCTTCGGTTCCGCTGAAACCGACTCAGAGACAACCTCGGGCTTACGAGTTTCCTCAGTCGGTAGGTGTTGTGCAGCATCCTCATTCTCCCTGCTTTGCTCTAGTACGGTGATATCTTGGTCGGTATCAACCCCCTGATCCTCTGATAAGTTTGGCACATCGTCGCTTTCGTCGTCGGTGGAAGTAGTCTCCAGACGACTGGGCGTGCCTGATACCTCGCTGTCCAGCAAAACTTGTTTGGCTGATACAAATCGTGTGAGGCCTTTGCCAAATGATGGCCTCGGCGCGTCCATCTCCATGACGTCCTCTCCGCTACTTGAACCACGCTCGCTAACTTCGCTCGGCGTCGGCGAATGCCCCAGGTCCTTGATTTGTTCATTCCCAATAATGATAGTAGCATCGTCTGGCGCAGCTCTTTTGCGGTACGGTCGAACTGGGCTGATATCTTTACGATCGGTCTGTTTGCAACTCAAGGGCTGAACGGCTGGAATTCGGGGTTCCTTGGGTTCGTTACTAGAGGGGAGAATTTCGCTAGTGTTGGCGATTGAGTGCGCTGTTGCATGGGACTCCCTCAACCGCTTGTTAAAATCCTTGACGGGCAAGGGTTTCTCGTCGTCGTCACTATCCGAGGAAATCCCCGGGCTAGAGGGGCGCCGCGAGGCCAGCCGCTTTCCGGCGTTCAGTACGTCCACGCCTGAAAGCCTGCTAGCTAGAAGATCGGGGGTAGAGGAGATGGCGTTGTCTTGGTCCTCAGGTTGCCTCGTTGCTTCCCTCTGAACCCATCGGCTAATCAAGTTTTGGCCATGGGTATCTTTGGATAACGACCTCGATGAGCGGATTCTTCTCGCCCTTCCTTGAGGGACATTCCCGATGGGGGGGCTTGCCTCGCCGGCGCCACTACTAGCTTCGCTCTCTGATTCCGAATCTGGGTCAGGATGGTCCGTAAGTGGTTTCCGTGAGAGTACCGGCAACTCTGCAGGTGTATTTTTGCTTTGTGCTGGAGTATTTCCGGCACGTTGCTTGAGACGCATCAACTGGGAGGTGGGGACAGAGTAGTCTTGTGAATCAAATAGTTTGGTGAGGGAGTTGCGTAATGTGTCGAGGAGGTCGTTTTGGTCGTGTAGTAAAATGCTCCTCTTGTCAGGACTCACATTGACATCATACATGTCGGTGTCGAGCTGAATGTCAGCAAGAATGAATGGGCTTTGGGAGTTGTTGTATGATCTGTACACCTCGTTGAACGCCTTCGCGAACTGCGGTAAGCCACATGGCCTCCCATTGACAAAGAACATCTGGCGATCGGGTGTTTGCCGACCATCTCCATGAGCAGGTCGAGATACGTGACCGACAACGCGCACGTCCCTAGAAGAATCGGAGCCTATGGCCCCTTTCTGCAAGCCATGGCTGACAGTAGATGGCTGCATCTCAAGCTTCAAATCTAGAGGCACGAGTGCTGTCATGGTCTTGGCACCAAAGATGTTGATAATGTTGTCCCGAGTCGTCTGGTTGCCTTTGGTGGAGAATAGATGAATGCGCTTGCCTTTGGTGGGCTGTTGGGATACGGAGAATTTCAGGTTGGTCTGGATACAGGCATACTGGTTGAGTAGAGCCATCACTTTGTTCCACTCCCGCTTGATGTTGCGCTCTAGCTCACGACGACGGACTGGCAAGTTATGGAACAGTCGCTCGACAGAAACCGTAGTGCCTTTTTGTGCAGCAACGACGCTTGTACCGCTTAGCATGCCGGACGGCTCGAAGCTGAGCTTGGCCCCCCTAGGAACCTCGGACGCCTGGCAGGTGGTCACAGCAAGAACGGACAATGCGCAGAGTGAAGCAAGGGCTTCACCACGAAATCCGAACGTTTGAAGGACGGCGATATCGGAATATGAAGAGAGCTTAGAGGTGTGATGCTTGAGAGCAACAGAAGGATAGTTGGCCGGGGCTATACCAGTTCCATTGTCCTGGACCTCGATAAGATCGAGGCCCTGGTTCTTGAAGCGAACATCTGAATGTCGATTGTGTCAGTATAGAATAAGGAGAAAGTGGAGAAGATAAAGAACTCGAAAAAGATCAAGAAGAGAGGATCTGAGGAGATGGCGCGTTACCAACCTATGCTCGTTGCACCAGCATCAATACTATTCTCAACCAACTCCTTGACTACAGAACAGAGGTCGACAATGACTTGACCCGACTGTATCTGGTGAATCTGCGGGTAGGAAATATGGTGTTAAGGAGGGCTTGGTATGAAATGGGGCATTGGAATGGTGTGGGTACCGTGCGGTTATCAATCTGTTTGATAGTTGCGATACCATTCTCGTCGGCTGGATTCACGATCATGATGATCGGGGTGATAGAATAGTCCGGGGTGTTATGGCAGGCTGTTTAGACTTGGCACATATGAGTGCCGTTGCCGAAATAGTCACTTTTCTTTGATTGGAGAAAGGCTGACAATATCTCTCGGTTCTCTGTTGTTGGCTACGGCGTATTTTTGAAGCGATGTGGTTTGTGGATAACCTCATCTCCCAAGTGGTTGCACGACCGCGGAGCGACGCGTGAAAGACGCACGCGTAAAGTACCTTTGGACGAGATGGGATGGCCGACATTACGTACGCCCCGGTAGAAAAACCTAACCGGGGAAATGCATCCCGCTTTGGTGCCTGAGTTTGTGTCCCACTAGGGAGGTTATCTGAACATCGGGGCGCAACCATCACTTCATTTATGTACCAGGGGTATGAGGGAGCCGCGCGTCAGGGCAACCGAACCGATGGGATAGATAACTAAGCAGCGTACGGAGTAGACTGAAATGCCAATGTTGCGGCATTTTGATAACTATCAATATCACCCTGTCGTGATGAGAGCGGCACCGAAGTGCGTGGCACCAAAACCAGTGCCGGTACTGTGCAACACTTGACCAGCTGGTCAACCCCCTGTTTGCCATGGAATTACACCGCTTGGTTGGGCGACATGGGGGTGACGGAGGGAGTGTAATCCATTCTTTAAGTCCGAAAGTCTCTTTGAAGGCGACCAGACCCAGCACAATCAAGAGGCTTCTCAGAAACTTGCACCCTTCAATACCTAATGCGACACCGACAGGGGGCCGAGATAGAGGGATCGTGTCTTGGAGCCTCCCAGCCCCCTCATTTTGCGTTTTTCAGGAAGATGACATCAGTCTGGCATCCATGAGTGCATGCTGACGCAGCGTTCATCAAGTCCACAGAAATGACGAACAGCCAGTGAGTTGAACATTGGTGCCGCGCGGTTAACCGCATTCAGTCTCTCCACTGAGGGAGCTATCAGAGCGAGTTTTTAATCCGGGATACTGGCCCGCCTTCTGGACTTGGCTTCAATGCTTGGCCCAGCGACCAGGCAAGACTGGATGCCGGAATCACGCTAGTAGGTGAGTCCTCGCAAGACTTCTGGGTGTCCACGTCAAGGGTGGGCGGCAGGGGCGGAGGGAAAGCATCAGGCCCGAACGGGGAGCCGGACATGAGGGAGAGCATCATCTATTCCAAGCATTGCGGTTGGCTCTCTTGCTCGTTGGTGGCACTCGAAGGCATGGGTTTCCATGGAAGAAGCACTGATGGGGATGGACTAGGATCGCTTCTACCCAAGTCTTGCTCCACCCTTTCGAAACTAGGGCCACGCGCTGCAAATGGAGAGCACCGACCAAATAGTGCTTTATGTAGGAACAATGTAGGGACATACGAAGTAGTATGGCATTGGATCAAGGATTCGGGTTCGTTTATAAACTTCGTCGGAACACGAATGAAGCTTATGTTAGTCGGCAATTGAAGTTGCTAGTGGTTAAAGCTAGATGATGGATGGCTGCCCGTTGGTGATGAAGGAATACTTACCTACCTTACCTGTCTGCCTGCCTACCTAGGTAGGTATCTATGAAAGCACGGCTGATGGTTTGGGCGGGACCTACCTAGGTACCTAAGTTATGGAGGTGCCTGCCTGTCGGAACCGCATATACTGGTAAGTGGTACCCTACTTCGAGGTTGGTGGTGAATAAGTAGAGGTACCTAAGAGGAGTGATGAGAATGTACTCCACAACTTCTGGAGATTCTGCTGTTCTGCTGTTCAGGTCAACGAAATGTGATAAGAAACGGGGGTTATCAAGTAGACTTCTGTTTGCCAGGAATGAACAGAAGTGGAAATATTGCCGGCCGGTGGAGACATCTGAGATGCTTGATGAATGAATAGTGGGCGAATGGACGGATGGATTGATTTATTAGTTGGAAATATTTGGAAGGGATGAATCAAATGGTTCCAGGGACACCTCCCGTCGGTACCTACCTCAGGGAGGGGAGGTAAGCGACTAAGGTAGGTATCAATGCTCAGCAGGCAGGTAGGTAGGCTGGCGGTGGGAGGCAGGTACCTGGAGGGGAGCCTCCTCAGGTAGATGAAACTTTGGTTGGGGGACTGGAAGAGTGGGAACAAAAAAAAAAAAAAAAGGGGAGCCGCGTCGCCACTAGGAAGAGGTTAGCTGGCCCAACTCGGCTGATAGCGAAGCCATCAACATCCAATTTCCCACCTGCACATATTGGGATCCAGCAAGGACTGGACGGCATGTATCGCCTCTGCCAAAGTACTGTCGTTTCGGTCTTCACTCGTTCGCATCACTCTTGTTTCTATTGCTCTTTCTAATAGCATTGCTGTTGAACCTGCAGAAGAAACAAAAATCCTGACGTCTTAGCACACGTTGACGTATTTTTTTCCCCTTACACTTACTTCATTTGTCTTTCCGAGAGAAGGGCTAACCCAGACCCCGGTTCTTGTCGAAAGGAGCTCACATACGTTGATTTTCGGCGACGAACATCTCAATTGCACCTTACAAGCCCTTACCCGACCCCTGCTGGCACTGGTACTGGAGCTGCCCCGAGCTGATCAAACCTGGCCAACCGCCTCGAAGCTCCTCCTCTGTCTTTGATGATAGTCCTGACCTCGATTCCTGCCTCGATCTGAACTCACGCTGCTGCCGCCCACGACCCTTAGCTGTCACAACCTCCGGAATTCCCGATCACGAAGTCGAACATTCTCCTCATTCTCTACTCAGGCTCCTGGCGAGTCACAACGCGCCTTATCCATGAAGAGGCGCTCCTCAGAGTCGACCGATGACGGTGACGAATCCTCCCTCGACTCCGATCTTACCGACCCCTACTCTGTCCCTAACACGCGCGCCTCTGACCGAACCTCACGCTCCTCTCCAACCACACGAAGCCGGCGGCCGAGCAGCTTGAATTGGAAGCCTTCGAATGGTCGCAATGGACACAACGGCCAAGTTCGCGACGAGTCCCTATCAGCGGCTATCATGAAGCCCACCTCCCTAGCCGCGCCATCCACACCCGACATGGCTCTCGCGCGAACGCCAACCCAGTCTCCGGCTCCAGGACACCGCATACGCCGCTATTCTCCCTTCTCCCTTCTCGTCCTGCTCACCTCGATCGTGGGCATCGCTCTTCTTGTGGGCATCCTTCGGTCCCTTGTGACCCGTCAACTCGAACCGAAAGGATGTCGAATGTCCTATATGCGCCCCTCCTACGTGCGCTTCACCGAGTTTGATACAGAGCACACCCGTTTTGCCACTAAATATTCATTATATCTCTACCGTGAGCAAGGCATTGATCCAGAGGACAAGGTATGTTTTAGAATCGCGCCGCATCTCTTTGGGACCAAAGCTGGGGGCCGCGACAACATCTTTCTGACCCATCGAAACAGTTACGCGGCATTCCTGTGCTCTTTATTCCGGGCAACGCAGGGAGCTATAAGCAAGTTCGTCCCATTGCTGCCGAGGCGGCTAACTACTTTCATCATAACCTCCAGCATGATGCTGCTGCCCTCGATGGAGGCGTGCGCAGTCTCGATTTCTTCACCGTGGACTTTAATGAAGACATCACAGCGTTCCATGGCCAAACTCTGCTCGACCAAGCCGAATACTTGAATGAGGTTGTTCGATATATTCTTTCTCTGTACTCTGATCCTCAGCGCGTCTCACGAAATGACCATCTGCCTGACCCGACGTCCGTTATCATCCTTGGTCACTCGATGGGCGGGGTGGTGGCAAGGGCGATGCTCATTCAGCCAAATTACCAGTCCAATTCTATCAATACCATCATCACTATGTCTGCGCCACATGCTCGGCCTCCAGTTACGTTTGATGGACAAATCGTTCAAATATATGACCAAATCAACGACTACTGGCGGGATGCTTATTCACAGAAATGGGCAAACAACAATGCCTTGTGGCACGTCACCTTGGTGTCTATCGCGGGTGGAGGTCTCGACACTGTCGTCCCTTCAGACTACGCCAGTCTCGAGTCTCTTGTTCCGCCTACCCACGGCTTCACTGTTTTTACGACCGGAATTCCCACGGTTTGGACTAGTATGGATCACCAAGCTATTCTCTGGTGCGACCAGTTCAGAAAGGTGGTGGCGCGGACCTTGTATGACATCGTTGATGTTCATCGTGCCTCGCAAACCAAACCACGAGCCGACAGGATGAGGGTATTTAAGAAGCGCTTTCTGACGGGCCTGGAATCGACAACGGAGAAGGACCTACCTTTTCAGGAACCCACGACCCTTCTCACGCTAGGCGACGAGTCGAATTCCATTCTTCCGGCAGGAGAGCGTCTTGTTCTCGATAAGCTCGGCCTTCAGTCCAAGCCCAAAGCACACCTGCTTCCAATTCCCCCACAAGGCACTCCCGAGGCCAAACGATTCACCCTTCTCACCGACGCCCCCCTCGACGCAGTTGGCGAGAACGGGAGGCTAGAGGTTCTCTTCTGTAGCGTGTTTCCCTTCCAGTCTGGCCAGGCCAACTCGCTCTACCCTGTCCACATCGATCTTTCCGGCGATGACACGGCCGCAACGAGGCTGGCATGTAAGAACGCTGCGTCGGACTTGATCTTGCTTCCCGCGTCAACGCCGTCCACCAAGTTGCCATTCTATGTTGACCGGGAAAGAGAAATCACACCGTTCTCCTACCTTCAGTACGATTCGGACCACCTTGGCGACCACCAGTTTGTCGCTGTTGTGGAAAAGGCTTCTTCGAACGCCCGCCATTTCGTGATAGCTGAGTTCACTGACCAGTCTGCGTACTCGAAGAAGCAGGATGTCAGCCTTGCCAGGCTTCTCTTGACAGGTGTGTCCGTGGAGCTTCCTGGGAATCGCCCTATGGCGGTTGAGGTCAACATCCCATCGCTTCAGTCGGCTCTGCTGGCCTATACCCTAGAAGTTACGAGTCCGCGCTGCAACCATATGCTCTTCAGCCCTTTTGTTCGGCAATATTTGGACAGGCCGTATGAGTCCAAGTACTTTGTGAACATTAGGAAAGCAGACATCAGCCTTCATGGCGTTGCCCCTTATTTACCGCCTCCACTGAAGCCAAGAGCGGAGAACGGACTCAACTTTGAGCTCTGGGCTGATCCCTCATGCAAGTCCTCCGTTCGTCTCGATATTAGGCTAGATATCTGGGGCAGTCTGGGGAAGCTGTACATGCGTTACCGGACCGTCTTCGCGGCTTTCCCCTTGCTTACGGTCACTTTGGTGCTGCGCAAGCAATTCCGTGTGTATGACACTACCGGCGTCTTCATCTCATTTTCAGAGAGTCTGGACTTGTGTCTGCGTCAGTCCATCCCACTTCTGCTTCTATCTCTGACACTTCTCTCGATGTCATCAGGCGGAGCGTCTGTCTCTGAACTTGACAGGTTCTTGAGTCGAAGAGAAGCACCCACCTCGGGCACCGACTTTCATCGCAATGAAATTCTCATCGGGACCGAAGACCCCTTTTTCTGTTTCTTGGTTCCCTTGATCGGAGTCGTGTGCATCGGCGTGTGTGCCGTGCTTCACTACATTACGCTGGTCATTATACATATCCTCGGCCTGATCTACAGACTTCTGAGCTTGAGCCCGTTGTCTGGTAATAAGGAGGATCAGGCGCGAGCGAAGTCGCCATCGTTTGTGCCATCAACACCCAGACGACGGATGATCACCACGGCCATCCTTCTATTTTTGGTGTCGACCTTTATTCCCTACCAATTCGCCTATCTCGTGGCATGTCTGGTTCAACTTTTCACTGTTGTTCGAGCACTCCGGGTCAACGCCAGCGCAACCTCCAATGCCAACTCTAACTACTACCACTACGCCCATTCCGTCCTCCTCTTAATGCTCTGGATTCTTCCGATCAACTTGCCTATCTTGGCTGTCTGGGTTCGAAATCTCGCCGTCCATTGGCTCACGCCTTTTTCGTCTCACCATAATGTTCTCTCCATCATGCCATTCATCCTATTGGTGGAGAACTTGACAACTGGGAAGATGGTGCCCCGAATTACCAGCGGACTGCGGCATGTTACCAGTGTGCTGCTGTTTGCGACTGCTGTCTATGCAGCCGTCTATGGAGTTTCCCACGCATACATGCTTCACTACCTGGTCAATGTGATAGCCGCTTGGTTGGTGGTGTTGCACTCAACCAATGACCCTTGGTCTCTCAGTGGTTTGGGCGCAATATTCGAGGGTAACTCGGATCATCCCCGGACAGACAGCAAGGCGCCTTGACGATCATGCTTTCGAACCAAGGTCTGAAGACTTGGCGGATACAATCTTATCTTCGCCCAGTGTCTCGTCCCGGTGGCTTGACGACTATGCCACCTCCCGAAGGAACTATCATCGGACGTTGTACAGCCCGTCCCCCTTTTCTTCGATGAAAGGGTAACGATTGTTCACATCCCCTATCCCCCTGCTTCGTTTATTCCATCATCCTTGAGGCCTAGTGCCCGAGGCTCACCATCATCCAGCCCGTCATGTCTAGAATTGGTTTTTGCTGCGCTTTCATTTCCTGTTTCTGCCCGGGCTCTACCCAGCTAATACCTATTTGCATCATCGCGGCGTCAGCGTTCTTTGGCCTCTGAGAATAGGCCGTGTCCACGGGTGGCGTGCTTCCCGCTGGGCGTCAGATTCGACACACATTTTCTTTTCTTCATTTGAGCATTTACTTCGGCGTTCTATGGGTAGACGGCAATGGCAGGGAGAAAAGATTGAGGTGCTTGAGTTCACGCACAGGAATTTTTTCTCACTTTTACTTCTCTTCGTTGACCTTGTCAATTAATTTTGAATAGCTTCGCCGATTCTTGGTCATGGCATGATGGATGGAATGCATATGTTAATGTTAAAACAAGCTGTACCAGGGTTTCTGCGTCTCAAGCCTTCCAAGGGGGCCTGTTTGGTTGAGTCGCAGTGGGAGGCGAATCGCCAAGTACTTAGCTATCCACAGCAGGATGGTATGTTGGACAGGGGGCTCATGCTCCGTAGCCGTGGATGATAGACATCCGATGGCACATAATCCAATAATTGTAGACTTGACCACCGCATCAATGATAGTGATAGTATTTGCACCCTTCTCGAACATTGTCCAAGATAGTCCTTTCGAGAATAACTTGGTAAAATTGAACCGGACTATCTACCTGATAGATGATCATCCATCACTTTGCCCAACGCCAACGCGAAACTTGAAACCATATCTACCCACCATGAGCTCCATCCCCGTCTAAAAGGTCCCCCGAGTGACAAAACAACTAACAACCTAATCCTCCTCATCTCCCTTGTCATTGTCCATGAGGTGCTGAGTGTGCTGGTGACGGATCGACCAGAGAGTGATGACGAATCCGGCAACACAAGCAAACAGGGTCACCCAGTATGCTGAACGATAGCACTCCAAGCCCTGAAGACATGATCGCTCGCCGTCGGGCTCAACTACGCTGTGCTGGTCATAGACCTTTCCGTAGAAGATGTTGAAAATATTAGAGGAGACGACGGGGGACAGTGTCATGAAACCCCAATTCTGGCTCAGCCCACGAATCCCGAATGTCTCAGCGACAATGGATGGATATACACCGAACAAGAAGCCATAACCCAGGCCCGAAAAACTGGAGACGAACCCGAGCAGGTGCGGGTTAGTGATGCTCAGAGCGCTGACTTGAGCAAGGCAGAAGATGACGCAGGCAACGACTAGGCACCAGAGCCGGCTGGCGTGAAGTCGTTTGACAAGGAAATCAGAACCGACACCTAGACAAGCTGTAAGATGCGAGTGACAAGTGGTGACTGGGGAAGAAGGGACTGACCGCTGGAGAGTCGGCCGAGGAAGCTGCAGACGGATAGAGTAGACACATGCATCTGCTGTCGATGAACAAGATCCTCATCGGTGACGGACTTGTCGTAGTGTTTCCAGAGAGCCTTGGCATCGTTTCCGATATTGCTATCCCGTATAAGTACGGCTCAGCTGTAAAAGGGGCGAGAAGGGTGGACACATACTTGATGGTCATGAGACCAACACCAGCCAGGATACCCATGATTGCAAAGAGCTGCCAGAAGTCCATGGTACGTAGCAGGGTGAAACCTCGAATGTCTACACGGTGAGACCGATCAATATCAACATGATTCCCTACAATGGCTTCGCCAGCGGCTGACGACGAGCGAGACATCAAGGACGATGTCTCGCAAGCCTCGAGGTCCTCGGGGTTCTGAGAGACGACCACATGGCCACTTTGGGGCTCCAGTGGGGATTCAGGAACGGCCGTTGGATCCGGGGCGGAGATGGGCGTGGAGGAACTGGCGGAGCCGGCGCCAGTGCTTGTGCTAGGGCTAGAAATATTATTGGAATTAGACGACATACCGGGTTCAGCAACCGCTCGGGAGGGTCGGTAGACCTTGGGTTCTTCAGAAGAATCCTGATGGAGGTTCAGGGAGGGCGTTGGAGAGGTGCGTAGGTGGCCGTCGGAACCAGGGACCGCGTGGTAGTTGGATGATGATGGCTGAGGATGGACCTTGAGGAAGAAGAAGCCCCCAAGGGTCATACCGCAGGTGCCCCAGGCCAGGAGCATCAGGAATGCGCTTGGGTCGCCAGGGAATAAGATGGATCCCAGAAATGAAAAGAAGAATGCACTCAAGCCAAAAGCCGCGAGAGGGAAAGCAGTGGCTGTACCCCGACGTTGAGGCCAGTTGAGAGCGGACGTCTTGACAGCAGCAGCGAACGCCATGCAACCACCGAGGCCTGACAAGTAGGAGAAGAAGCATAGCCAGGGAACGGAGCCAGAAGCGCTGTCGTAGGCCTGGTGAAGTGGGAAGTATCCGGCAGCAAGAAGGATAGAGCCACCGAGGACGGCAGGACGCGAGCCGCGCTGGTCGACGAAGATGCCGATTGGGACGCCCATGGTGTACTGTCCCAAGTTACCTGCAAGACCGATGAGGTTGCTCTCCGTAGAAGAGAGCTTGAGGCGCTCAGCGAACTGCGGAGCCCAAGCCGAATACACATACTAGGTAGTCAGAGTCAGCAACCATGAGTATGTTGTCGTTGGACCTCCCCATCATGACTAACATTGGTACCACAGGCAAGGGCGATGAGAGTAGCCGCAATGCTGGCGATGATCCTAGAATGGTGCAGCTGTCGCTGCTGGCTCTGTTGCATCATGGTTGCGAAGAAGTGAAAGGGATGAAAAGGAGGTGAAGAAAGTTGAGGTGCTATGACGATATCTTTAACACATCCCCAAGATGACGGGATGGAGATGACAGACCGGACAACGCCGGGTGAGAAAGGGTGAGAAAGGGTCGGTCCTATACAAGTGAGTAGTAAGAGTAGCAAGAGCGGCAGCCAGAGGCGCGCGCGTGAGCTGCTGCCGAGAAGAGAAGATCCAGGAACGTGACAATTCGAAGGATGAAGAGACGAGACGAAGAGATGGGAGAGGGGGGGATGTGGGAGGAAGTCGTTATCTCGGAAGGGAGGGTCTCGTGGAGTTCATGATGATACGTACTCTGTACCGTATCCGCCAGTGTAGGTACTAAATTATAGGCTCCGCCACCTGGTAGGCCGAAGGCGGAGGGAGGGTCCAGTGGAGACTGGGGACTTTTCTGGGTCCCGCGGCTGGTCCTTGTGATTTGCTAGTGCAGAAAGGGACAATGGACGGGAGGGACGAGGGATGAGAACTCCCGGAGGGTGCTTGTAAGTTCATGATTGCTGCGCCACAGGTTCCCTCCTCCGGACAAGGAGTCCGACACAGTGCCATTCTCCGGTCTCATCAGCCACACGGTCCAGTCAATGTACCCTCCATGACTTCCAGGTTTCAAGAGAACCTGGGTACTTACCAAGGTACCTACCTAGGTACTTCTTGCTTGATTTTCATGCAAGATGGGACAGGCCCGCTTACCTTTTTGAGGCAGAAAACCGGAGGGTCCGTTGTCGCCCGTTCCGTCCTTGACGACGTAATCTCACGTGAACCAACCCGCTAAACACCAGCCTCATCATCCCATCAAGTCGAGGAGTAGACTACCAACAACCTCCTCTCCACGCCCAAACATACACGACAATACGACACCATTCCGGCCTCATCTTGCCGACGACATCGAAACCGACATCCGCCTCTCGCGCTACGATCTGTCTTTCTTAACTAGAGATATCGCGAAAGACCTCCAAGCGCCAACGCCATCACCATGGGCGCCCTCTTATCTTTGCCGCTCTTGGCCGTGCCGAGCATGACCACTGTACGTCGACTCATTCCAACGCCCATTCAGACCCCAGCGCCGTTCTTCTGGTACTAATTATTCCTCCGCCAGCTCTTGTCCTTTGGCGCAAGCTGTTGCGGCGCTGCGACATGCTCCATGGTCTGCAGCGCCTGCGGCAAATGCGGCAACAGTGTCGCAACTCGTATCGCATACGCCCTCCTCCTCCTCGTGAATTCGATCGTCGCGTGGATAATGCTTACACCTTGGGCGATCAAGAAACTTGAGCACCTCACTCTAGACTATGTCAAGATTCATTGTCCGACCGGGGATTGCTATGGCTGGGTTGCCGTCCACCGAATCAATTTCGCCCTTGGTCTCTTCCACCTCATGCTCGCTGGTTTACTATTTGGTGTCGCCACTTCCAAAGAACCCCGTGCCGCCATTCAAAACGGCTACTGGGGTCCCAAAGTTATCGCATGGCTTGCCTTGATTGTCGGCTCTTTCCTCATTCCCGACCCCTTCTTCATGATCTGGGGCAACTACATCTCGTTCGCTTGCGCTATGCTCTTCTTGCTTCTCGGCCTTATACTGCTCGTCGATCTCGCTCACAATTGGGCTGAGTACTGTCTGGCACAGATCGAGGATACTGATTCGAGATTCTGGAGATACGTTCTGATCGGCTCGACCCTCGGAATGTATGTGGCGTCGCTGGCGATGACCATTGTCCAGTACATCTTCTTCGCTCGTGGCAACTGCGCCATGAACCAGGCCGCCGTCACCATTAACCTCATTCTCTGGCTCGCCGTCTCTGTCATTTCCGTCAACCCAACCGTCCAGGAGTACAATCCCAAGGCGGGACTTGCTCAAGCTGCCATGGTTGCTGTTTACTGCACCTATCTCACCATGTCGGCCGTGTCCATGGAGCCTGATGACAAGCAGTGCAACCCCCTAGTTCGCGCCCAGGGCACGAGGACCACTTCAATCATCATTGGCGCCATCGTCACGATGTTGACGGTAGCCTACACTACTACACGTGCCGCAACTCAGAGCTTGGGTCTCGGTGGCTCCAACGGGATCCGACTCCCTGACGATGACGAGCATGGCTTGGTGACGCAGCAGCCCAGTGCCCGACGCGAGATGCGAGCTGAAGCCTTGCGGCGGGCGGTCGAGGAGGGTAGCTTGCCTGCTGACGCCCTGCTCTCCGACGATGATGATGAGAGTGAAGCTGGTGATCACCACGCGCATGATGACGAGCGGTCCAGGACCCAGTACAACTATTCCATGTTCCACATCATCTTCTTCTTGGCAACGGCCTGGGTGGCTACTCTGCTCACGATGAACTTCAAAGAGTCGACCAAGGACCACAACTTCGCTACGGTTGGCCGCACCTACGCCGCTAGCTGGGTCAAGATCGTCAGCGCCTGGGTCTGCTACGGCATGTACACCTGGACGCTGGTGGCGCCTATCGCTCTGCCCGATCGTTTCGACTTTTCCTAACACGATATCTGCATTTGCCGGGAGTTTATGTGTGGAGCGTTTTAGCATACATCCTTTGTTATCGGTCTGTCAGCTGTCTTGTCGTTTAGTTAAATGAATAGATATACATTGGTCATACAGAGCGCATATTATCTACGTCAATGCCTGTTTCAGACGCGACACTTGGCGTGACAGCAACTCAGCTGATCAAGAAAGAAGCGTCTATCCATTCACCGAGCCAGGCCATGCAGGCGCCTCCCTAACACACCTCCGGCGCAGGTCTCGGGAAGCGGCTGATAGGTGACAGTCGCGAAATGAAGGGGATCAAACAGACGTCAACCCTGCGCTCCCTCGGGGGGGCCATGACCACCGCCAGCTTGTCGACGTGGGAGTCGATGCCATCGACGGAGACTTGCTCTTGGTAGTCCGATTCGACGGCTGTGGAACACCGGAGAGATGCAGATGGCCGAACCGGGCTGGGGTGGGAGAAGCGTGCTCCGGCACGTGGGTTGAAGCGGCAATACGTTGAGAACCACTTGCATCCTCGACATGTATGGCTGTTAGGGCGAGTCAGATCTACGCGGGACTGGTTCAAGAGCGTGTCTTGCGAGAGTCCGGGTACCGTAAGTTCGTTCGTTCTACGCTGAAGTACTGTGAAAGAAAGTACAAGTGGCTTTTTCAACAACACTCTGGCAAGGCGCCGTGAGATAGATACTGGCAATATTCCCAAGAATCTCCCGAGATAGACAACTTGGTGTGTAAACCGCCGGAGAACTATACGCCCTCAAGAAACAGAACCACTTTCCTCCTCCCTTCCCTAAGCGATGAAGCACCTCCATGGATTCCTCTCACCGGCAGAAGCCCCGTGCAGCCGCGGCCTCCTGTACAACCTCGCCGAACAGTGCGTATCCTCACTCAATCCCACCCCACGATGACTCCCAGTATCCATGGCCCAAGAGAACAGAGCAAAGAACAAGAAGCCAAACAACAACGGCTATCGTTACACAGACGTGACCGAGCCCGTGACGGCATGCGTGACTCTGCGAAAATGTGATATGTGATAAACGCTTTTCTCTCCCTCCCCCCTTTCGACGCCGTCACACCCCAAACAACGTAGGCGCTCAGCTCAGACTCAGGTCCAAGCCTCTCCTCCTCATGCGCCCTCTGCACCGCTCGCCTAGTTCCGGCCAACCAGAGTCGTCAGGGTCGAGCGCCGCACAGAAGGGGGGGGAGAACTCGGAGCCGAGGGGCGTTATCATGGCCACGACTTGTCTGGAGGTGAGATGGCGGCGAGAATCCCATCATCTGCAGGACTGTTGGGGTCGAGACGTCGGGGGTGTCTTTGAGGTATTCACCGGTGCTTGTATTTCTAGTCTCCTCTCGTGAGTACATAAAAGGGGGCATGGAATCATCCAGAGCCGAAAAGAATCGCCGTTGAGAAAGCCGAGAAACGACAAAGCTCAGAACAACTACTACATTTTCTTTTGAAATTGTCTCCAACGATAGAAGACACGATGCCCCATCAAGTAGAGCCTGACAGCCCGACAGCCCAAAGGTGCGAATCCTAAGGCCTCGACCTCACTCCTCTGTCTCCCCTGGAAGCTAACGGTCGGTCCATAGTGCCTTGACCGCACCTGTCTCGTCGTCCCCAGATCTTTCAGGGGCATCTAGCCCCAAACCCAGCAAGAGCGGCCAGATGCTCGCGGTCTGGGTCCACGAGGCAAGACGCGAGAACCTGACCATCAACGAGCTTCTCCAGCAACGCAGGGTTTCTGGTTGTAAGTTCCTCCTATTTTCGGTTGCTAGGCTCTCTCTCCAACATAACGCAGGTCACCCCGGAAAGTCTAACTCCATAGTGTTTTCTGTGAACGCCGGGGACAAGCAATGATACAAGATCCTTTCGAAGAACAAGTTCCGCATGTTGGCGGAGTGCCGAAGCTATCCCTCTCCTTTCCATGATACCCCTATCCCGCTAGCGCGACTCGTGCGCCCAGCTTGGGTAATGGTGGTTGGCAAGTCTATATGACTTGGGTCGGTAGAATAGGAACGTGGGTTGGGCTCGTGGCCAGGGTGGCCTTAGTCAGTCTGATAGCTTCAATATCAGAACAGAGTTTCTCTCCTTATAGCGGCGTCTCGCCCAGCTCCTTAGCAGCTCCCGCGGCATGAAAGCCATCCAGAGTTACAATCACGGCTCCAGCTTGGACAAGCTAGAAAAGACTATGGTTAGTAGCCATACTCGATGCAGGAAAGGGCCGAGCAAAACTTACAGCGCGAGAGAGATCCTCGATAAGGTCAGTTACGTCTTCAATTCCTACACACAATCGAATGATATCCTCAGGCATCTGTCGCTCACGCCGCGTCTTGGCATCAATGCTTGCATGGCTCATCTGGCAGGGCATGCTGATCAGACTGTTCACACAACCAAAGCTGACACTGATGGCCCAGAGGCGGGCTGCCTCCACGATGCGCTCCGAAACTGCGGCATCGCCAGTCTCGAAAGACAGCACGGCGCCAGCGCCGCGAGCCATAGACCAGTGCAGATCGTATTGCGGATGAGACTTGAGGCCCGGGTAGCGAACTCGGAAACCACGAGACTCAAGAAACTCGGCAATGGCTTGGGCACTTGCCTGCTGCTTCTCCATTCGAATCGCGAGCGTCTTGACTCCTCGCATGAGGAGGAAGGAATCATTGGGGGAGAGACCACAACCAGTGGAGTTGATAACGAAGAAGAGTTTGTCGCCGAGCTGGGCATCGTTGCAAGCCATGATACCAGCCATGATGTCGTGGTGACCAGACAGATACTTGGTCCCGGACTCGTACACGATATCGGCACCCATGTCAAGAGGATTGGCGAGCATGGGTGAGAGCATGGTGTTGTCAACAACCACCAGAGCCTTCGGGTTGATCTCGTGGGCGAGACGGGCGATAGAGGGGATATCAACGATCTTGATAAGGGGGTTGGTGGGGGTCTCGAGCAAGACCATGGCCGTCTTCTCCGAGAGCCGCGTGCGCACACTCTCGACCGTAGTGGTATCAACGTGGTGGACGATGATGCCTTGATTGGCGGCCATATAGGTGAGTAGACGATGGCTGCCGCCGTAGAGGTCATCGCCAGTGATTACCTCGTCGCCAGGTCGAAGGAGACGGGTAATGACATCAAGAGCGCCCATACCCGAGCTAACGGCAAGCGCGCGTGACGCATTCATAATTTTGGCGAGGTGACGCTCAAGATGGGTGCGAGTCGGGTTGCCAGACCGCGTGTAGTCGTACTCCTGTTGCCCTCCATTGGCCGACGATTGCTTGAAGGTGGCAGACTGGTAGATCGGAACGCTGGATGCGCCATACTGATCCTTGCTCTCTGTGTAAACGAGCTCGGTAGCCAAGGCGTATCGCCGGCGGCCATTGCGGGGGCTAGAGGGTGCGGGCGAAGGAGGCAAGTTGTGGCCGTCGAGATCGACTCGCTTCAGCGGGTTGCTGGACTTGCCGGGTTCATTGGGAGATGGAGAGGCCATTGTTTCGATCGAGGATAACGGTAGGAGATGGCAATGTGCCGTAGAAGAATCGAGGAGGGAGTCTCACAAAGGGACGATCTAAGCTAGTCGGATGGAGCAGCTTGGTGATGGTCTCGGTGAGGGGCAGTCGAGAGTGTGTGGCGAAAGAGATATTGGACAACAGCAGCGCGGCACGACGCGACACGAACGAGTCTCTAGGTCAATGGTATTGGATGGGATAATGAATAGAAGGAGAAAGTAGTTATGGATGTAGGGGAATAGAGGTGTTGCGAAGGTCAAGTGAAGAAGATAAACCGAGTCAGTCGTCGACGGGAAAGCGACGGGAGTCGGGAATCGGGGAGTCATGCCCGCTCTCGGCGGTCTGGGGAGAGGATTCCCGGTCCTTTTTTTTTTTTTTCCAGGGCGGCCCTGGCGGTGGGATGAGGATACAGTGGAGTGCAGTACCTGTCGCAGGGCGTCTGCAGGGGGCGTTTGCAGCGCCCTCCAGGGACTTGCAGCGCTGTTGCAACCTCAGTGCAGCCCAGCGGCGAGGTGTGACTGAGCCCCCTCGCCTCCCGTCCACCGCCATTCCCGTGAAAGAATGCCGACCGATAAACGGAGGTCGCGCGATGCATTAGTACTTGGATTTGCCCGGGTTGGCCGGCCATGTTCCTCGTACCTCACTAGCAAACCCCAGATTTTCTGGTGGAGCGCCAAAATGACGTGATCCAGCACCATGGACATATCATCCGCCAGCCGTTCTCCTTGAGCGCGGCACTGTATGGATAGACAGCGATTGTCCCCAGAGGCTAGAAGAACTCTGCGAAATCCCGAAGTCGCCGCTCACGTGGCTCATGAATGAATACAGTGCATGAAGCACCGTACGAAAAGATGTTGGTCTCAGCACAGAAATCAACGAGTTTCTGATTGGATGCTGAGAAGTGATGTGATGACCGGGGGTTGGTGTTTCTATACAAGTTCAATCAGTCGCCATCGCTCCGTGCATGTCTTGCTAATCCTGCTCCTCCGCAATCAGCTCATCTGTCTCGCCTCCTGAACGCCGGGCCGTCGACAACTTGATCTGACCGCCCTCTCGGCCAAGGAAATCCTCCGACCTGATACCCCGGAACTGAGTCGGGTCTACCGCCGACATCGACTTTCCACTCTGTCGGTGCTTCCGCATATACTCTCGCACCGGGACCATGGCAGCGTCACGGCATGCCTCCTTGATATCACTACCCGAGAGACCCGCCGTGATGTTCGCCACATAGTCCAGGTCGAAGTGATCGGGATCGGTCTTGGTATCCTGGAGAATGAGCTGCAGTATTCGGCGCCGTTGCTCCACTCCAGGAAGCGGTACAGGGAACTTCTTAGGCATTCGACGGAGGATGGCCTCGTCGATATCGTGGATACGATTCGTAGCTCCTAGAACCATGATTCGGGCAGGCATTCCCGCCGAATTGGACGAGGTCAGTCCATCCCATAGTGTCATGAACCTATTTGTTGTCAGGGTTGTGCGCAAACGTATAGATACCTGGACGTCCGACTTACTCGGCCTTGACCATACCACTGGCCTCATGCTCGCCACTCCGTCGAGTGCCGAGGACGGCGTCAATCTCATCGATGAAGATAATAGCCGGTTGCATTTTTCGGGCTAACGAGAAGACAGCTCGGACGATCTTGTTCGAGTCGCCATACCACTTCTCCGTCAACGTTGAGATGTGTAGATTGATGAAGGACGCTCCGCTTTCGTGGGCAACAGCCTTCGCAAGCATCGTCTTGCCGCATCCAGGCGGCCCGTAGAGCAATACGCCAGAGGGGGCCGACAACAAGGGTGCGGCGTGTGAGTAGAGATGCGGCATCGTAAGGGGGTAGATGACGGATTCTTTCAGTTCCTCGATGATGGTGTCCAACCCCCCAATGTCTATGCTCGCGCGACTCAACCGTTAGTCGGGAGGTTCAGCGAAACCACAATTTGCAGCAGCCATGGATGTCGCTACTTACCATCGAATCCCACAGATATATCCTGCGGCGGCACCATTTCCAACGCCACTAGGTTCTCGTACTCGTTGAGGACCAATTCCTCGGGTCGGGGGCCTCTCCTCGAATCACCACTTTCATCTTCCAAGTCACCTTCACCTCGTTGTCTGTTGAGCCGTTCGAGGTGTGCCCTGGCCTGGCGTCTGGCCTGTTCGTGCTTCTCCTTATCAGGGTCGGCAAGATTGGTCAAGATCGGATTTAGGAAATTTCGTGCGACATAGAGTCCAGCTGTCATCTACCAGAAGAACGTAAGAATCGAGAATTGAATGGTAAGAATCCGATTATTCAGTCTCACCATGCCAGCAAAGAGCAGGATGTCCATGGCGACATCGCCGAGCTTGCGTCGCTCCCCCATGCCGAGGATCCAGCGCAGCCACGGGGCTGACTCGTCTGGCATGAGTTGACGCCTTTGTCAAGAGGGTAGGGGATTCCACGTTCGGTCGGGAAGGCGCAGATGTATTGAACTCCTTGTCGCTTGAGAAAGCGAGCCGGCGGCGAGTGTTCAACTCGAAGTCGATGGAAGTAAATGAGTGCCGAAGAAATATTGCTGGGGTCGGATGATGGGATAACGATCGCGTCGCGGCAGTAATTGATTGGCACATGCAATCTAATCTGTGCCGGGGAAGAAGTCAGGCTGCGACAGGGGGGGGAGGTACGTACCAGCGAGATGCTGTGGCGTCGTTGTCCAAAGGAAGGTCGGGCTTGAGAAGCGCCGATGCGCCGGATTGTTTACATCCACTCCAACAACTCCAACAACTTCCTGTGATGAAAAATAACCGCCCACCTCCGTCACAACCACCCCCCCATGACATGATTCCAGCATTCAACGCCTAAGATCGCATAATATCCTACTATCGATTTCTTCTGTCGCATCGAGCGTGCGATCGACCTGCGCCCCGTTTCGTCCCTCTCCTACATTTCGCGACCACCATTGGATTGTGCAATGCCACGCCCACGCGCAAAAGCGGCACCTGCGCCGCTCGCTGGCCTGGTCGCCTCCGATTCTGAGCCCGACCTAGATGCTTTTGACGAGTCTGAGATCCAAGCAGCGCGTTCCGCTAGTACCACCAAGAAACCCCGTGGCCGGCCACCGGGTTCGGGTAGGGTCAGCAAACCCGTTGCAAGAACTACGCGCCGAGCGAGTGGAAGGATGGCGGCGGCTGAGTCGGCGTCCGAGGATACCCTGGCAGCAAAGAGCAACTCGGGCGCATTGAGAGGTGTGCGCAAAGTGTCGAGGGAATATCAGGACGAAACGACCAATCTGCAAGATATCGAGCCCCCCACGAGTCTCATGTCCACCGTTACGAAAAAGGCGACCCGGGGGCGACCGAGGGCCGTTCCCAGCTCCGCGACGAAGAAAACAAGTGAAGATGCGTCGACATTGATCCCGCCGAGTGCCACCAAAAGACGGGGCCGGCCGCCATCGAGGCAGGCTGCGAAGCCCGCAGAAGAAATCCCAGAGATCCCAGAAACCCAGCAACCGGAAGCAGTGAAACTTGATGTTTTGGTGGAGGAATCGGAATTTGATGCTGGCCCAGCTCCAATGGCAGACCCCCTTGAGGCGTTGGGCGCATATGACGTGAGCGACGTCTCATTGCGCAGGCGTCTGGGGGATCTGACGAAAAAATACGAGAGCCTCGAGATGCATCACCGGGACATGCGAGAAGTCGGAATTAGGGAGGCTGAACGAAATTTCGAGCGACTACGGAAACTATCCGAGGAACAGACCCAAGGTATGTCGAAATCATTCAACCTGCTAAGCATCACGGGTAGCTGCTAATCTTCCATAGCTGCAAATAAGCTTGTTGCAGAACTCAAAGCTGAGCTCGCGACGCAGACCGCCCTAGCTAGGCAGGGCGAGCAATTGAGAAAACAACTTGAAGCCAGCGAAGCCAAAGTCGACAGCCTAGAGGGCGCCATAGAGAATCTCAATGGAACTATATCCGAATCCAAGGCCGAGATCAAAACGTTGTCGACCAAACTAGCTGCATCCCGGTCGGGAGAGGTTAATTCTCGTGTTCCTGGCAGCGCAATGAAAGCCAACTCAGTTGCAAGTCGCACAGCACAAGCCGAGGCTGCGCATGAAGCACAGGCAAAGGAGGATCTATATGGAGACTTGACGGGTCTCATTCTACGCGGTGTAAGGCAAGGGGAGACGGAGGACGTCTTTGACTGCATTCAAACAGGCCGAAACGGAAGTAAGTGGCTCCTACGGCCTAGTATTCGATGATGAGAACAGGACACTAACTACCACGCGTACCAGCTCTTCACTTCAAACTCTCAGTTGATAATGCCGAAGCGTCGGACAACTATGCAAAAGTGCTGTTCACCTATAAGCCACAGCTCGACACCAACCGCGACGCAGACTTGATAGATATGTTGCCGGACTACCTCGTCGAGGAAATTACGTTTCCGCGAGACCAAGCGTCTCGGTTCTACGCACGAGTGACAAAGTCGTTGACGGAGCGTTTCGAGTGATAGGGACCTAAGAATTGGTGTGATGCATGGGGCCGTACATACTACCTAGGATATTTTGGTCGCGAATGATACCCTGAAGTTTGTTTCCTTTACCTAGGTATTTCCTAGACGCAAGCAATACAGACCATCCCAAGCTTTGGACAAGAACTCTTACGTGTCCAGATGGAATTCGACCAGAATGGATCAGCTACTTATCAGCCAAGAAACACCCTGTTGGTGAGAACCACTCTTCTGTACCCGTAGTAAGTGATTCATCAAGGTTGCGAAGTCGTCCGTCAAGGTGTTCCCCCATGAATATATTGGAGCATGTGGCGTCGAGATCTCATTAAAGGGGCAGCGCAATACTTCCATCACGTAGGGTGCAGTAGTGAGAGCATCACAGTGCTGAGGGCCAACATTAATTCAATTCGCTGCAAACTCATTCGTTTATATGGCCAAAAGTGCTGTGAACGTTGAATGGATACCAATCGCTGAACAACGTTGTCGAGGGTCTTTTCCTCAGCGTCGAAGTTGTACCTCTGAAGCACAGGCGGGTACCTATAAACGCATTTACATAGCACTAGTGGATCGGGCCTAGCCAACCACGTGTCAGCCCACTCCAGGGAATCGCGGGATGGACAAGGACCACGGGTCCCCTAGTTGCATCGACCACCACTGAGGAAGGTACTGCAATTCGCCGGGAAGGAGCCTCCCACTCCCAGACGCGGCAACCACTTTCCACCCACGCGTCAACACTGGGTTATGTCCCCATTCTGGCCACGGTTTTCTATTTCGTCCCTCTCGCATCAACCATCTCGAGTTCCTCTCGTCGCTCCCTTTCCCGTTTATTTCTGGGTACAGCTGGGTCGGGCTAGTCCTTGTCGGTCGAGGGCTTTATAAATCCTCTCCAAAGTCGCCCAACTTTCTCGATATGGGTTTCCTCTTCTCTCCTTGATTATCATTTGGAAGTCCCTGTCCCGTCTTTCTAAATTCCCACTCGTTTCATTCACTTATACTCACCACCGCGACCATTCGCAGCCCCAATCCCGAATAGGCCGACGTCGCAATGGCCGGCTTCAACCGCTTTGGCTTTATGGCCATTGCGGTGGTTTTCCACCTAGTCTATGTCTTTTCCATCTTTGACGTCTACTTCGTCAGCCCCATCGTCTCTGGCATGCGACTCTTCGCTGTTGACCGCCCACAACCATCCAAGGCTCCCGCAGACCGACTTGTGCTTTTCGTTGGTAAATTCTGTCCCAACTTTCTTCCCAGCTGACCTCTTTGCTAATTACTTCTTGCGCTTCTAGGCGACGGCTTGCGCGCCGACAAGGCCTTTCAATCCTTTCCCGAGCCCTATCCAGAGTCCGATGAAGACCTCGTCCCCCGCCCCCTCGCTCCCTACCTTCGCTCCCGGATTCTCGAGCATGGCACATTTGGTGTCTCGCACACACGCGTCCCTACCGAGTCACGACCCGGTCATGTTGCTCTCATCGCTGGCCTCTATGAAGACGTTTCGGCTGTCGCCACAGGTTGGAAGCTGAACCCCGTCAATTTCGACAGCGTCTTCAACCGTAGTCGCCATACATGGAGTTGGGGAAGCCCCGATATTCTCCCCATGTTTCAACATGGCGCTGTGCCCGGCCGAGTCGATGCATTTTCGTACGAAGCCGAATTCGAGGACTTTTCCAAGGATGCCACCCAGCTCGATTACTGGGTTTTCGACCACGTTAAGGAACTCTTCGTAGAGGCTGCGACAAACGAGACACTCAATGCTGCGCTTCGCCAGGACAAAGTAGTCTTCTTCCTTCATCTTTTGGGTCTCGACACAGCTGGCCACGCATATCGACCCTACTCGAAGGAGTACCTCAATAACATCAAAGTGGTTGACCAGGGCGTCAAGGAGATCACGGAGCTTCTCCAGGACTTCTACTCTGATGACCGCACGGCTTTCGTTTTCACAGCCGACCACGGCATGAGTGATTGGGGTAGCCACGGAGATGGTCATCCCGACAATACGAGAACTCCCCTCATATCTTGGGGCTCTGGTGTGGCACCTCCTGAGGTGCACTCAGACTCAACTGCGCCAGGGCATGACGACTATTCGGCTGATTGGGGCCTGGATCATATTCGCAGGCATGACGTTGCCCAAGCTGACATCGCTACTCTCATGGCTTATTTAATTGGTGCCGAGTTTCCTGCCAATGGTGTTGGTCAACTCCCACTATCCTTCCTTGCTGCGAGCAACCAGGAAAAGGCCGAGGCCTCATTGGTGAATGCTCGGGTTATCCTCGAGATGTATCGAGTCAAGGAAGAAAAGAAGAAAGCCACGGAGCTGCGCTACCAGGCGTATGGTCCCCTAAGCCAAGACGACTCGACTCCTGAGCAGCGCATCTCACACATTCGCACGCTAGTCGATGCTGGCCGTTATGAGGAGGCAATTGAAGAATCCGATGCCTTAATCGCAGTCGCACTCCAGGGACTTCGCTATCTCCAAACGTACGATTGGCTGTTCTTGCGCGCTCTCATCACTGTTGGATATCTCGGGTGGATGGCCTATGCCGTCGCCACTGTTCTCAATCTCTATGTCCTACGACAGAGCATTCCCCCTCAGCGAACCCCCTTGGGAGCAATTCTGTTCTCGTCTATTCTCGTCTCACTCTACGCATCCTTCATCGTCTCCAAGAAACCCCCTGCCTACTATGCCTATGCATTCTTCCCTGTCTTTTTCTGGGAAGAGGTCTATGCCCGCAGGGACAGTCTAGTCGAAGGACGCAGAGCTCTCTTTGGGCACATCAAGTCGGGCGGTGCCATCGTCGCTCTTATCCTGAACATCATCGTTTATGTTGGTGTCATCCAGTCTTTGGTACGACCTTTCAAACTCTGCATTTCCCCCTTTCTAATCCGTCATAGGCACTGGCATACATTCACCGTGAGATCCTGACAGCGCTGTTTGCTCTGGGAGCGCTCTGGCCTCTGACGTGCGGTTTTTCGTTCCTTCGAACGCACATATTCTCGACGCTGTTATGGTTCGTGTCTTGCATTGCGATGAGTACATTCACACTCCTACCGGCGATGAAGACAGAGAACATTCCTCTCATGTAAGTCAGGTCATCATTATTGGCATTGAATATGATAGCTAATAGCGTCAGCCTGGTTGGTGGAGGACTGATGGCCTTTGTCGGTCTTCTATACTTGGTACTTGAAGACTTCGTATTGTCGGGGTTTACTTCATTCAAGAGAAAAACGAATCGTCTTGCCATCAGCAGGACCCTTCTGGGTGTCCAGGTAAGATTAATTTTAAAACCCCTGTGCGGGTAAAGTTACTGACTAGGGGGGCTTCAGATTGGTCTCATCTTCCTCGCCATGATCGTCACTCGTTCCAGCGCCCTCTCGCTTCAAGCCAAGAAGGGACTTCCGCTTGGAAACCAGGCTGTGGGATGGGTTGTACTAGGTAAGACGAGCCCCATACGGACATGGAACAGTCACTAACCAGGGACAGTCACATCCCTCCTCATGCCTATCATGTATCGCCTCCAGCCCAACAACCATTACATGCATCGTCTAGCAGTTATCTTCCTCACATGCGCCCCTACTTTTATCATCCTTACGATCTCGTACGAAGCGCTTTTCTATGTGGCATTCAGCATCAACCTCCTATCGTGGGTGCGCCTTGAATATGCAGTGGATGTCTTCACACGAAGCCAAGCCAAGGAGTCCACGGAGGCACCAAACCAATCCGGGGCTCTCCGTCCGTTGACATTGTCAGACGCACGGGTGGCACTCTTCTTCATGGTTCTTCTCCAGTCAGCCTTTTTCAGTACGGGAAACATCGCATCGATATCGTCCTTCAGCTTGGAAAGCGTAAATCGGCTGTTCCCAGTGTTTGATCCCTTCTCGCAGGGAGCTCTGCTCATCCTCAAGCTTGTAATTCCATTCGCACTCATTTCGGCGAACCTCGGAGTGCTGAACAAGAAGTTGAGGGTAGCGCCGTCGGCCCTGTTCATGGTGGTGTTGACCGCGAGCGACATTCTTACTCTTTACTTCTTCTGGGTGGTCAAGGACGAGGGCTCGTGGCTGGAGATCGGGTCCACGATCACCCACTTTGCCATCGCAAGCTTTCTCTGTATATTTGTCGCATCGCTTGAGCTTGTGAGCTCGTGGTTCCTCTCCGGCATTGAGGTTGATTATGAGGAGAAGAGGTTGTCCAATGGAGACGCCCAGGAGCCGAACACGAGACCAGCCGAGGCCAACGGCAAGGCACCCAAAGTGGTCACGGAGACAAAGTAAGTAAGCCGGGAATGAGAGTCAGAAATCAAAACGCATGAAAGAAAAAAAAACACCAATCTATGTAATAATTTCACTATAATAGATAATGGCAGATAAGTAAAATTGGCCATACAGTATAGTGAATGGCTCGGCATTTCGAGATATCGCAAAGTTCTTCATGTGATCATAACTCCGCATGATACCCCATACTGGGAGCTGGAGTATCTACGTGAGTCGTCAATCTTATGATCCGATAGGGCTGAGCTGGCAACACCCGGAAGATGTCCGTAAGTCAAAGCACCTCCATCAGGTAGGGTTGTCTGGACTCTTGGCAGCAACAACTCTCTCTGTGTCATGAATACCTAGGTCTGGAGTCGCGCTCAATCCAGCCCAGATCATGACCGAAAGGTGGGGTTGTCCGGGGACGGGGCGGAGCGCCGGAAGAGTGGGTCCAATGGACTGCGGGGCACTTTCCCAATTTGGCAGAGCATCATCGCTGGCATGTGAAAATGCGACGGAGAATATACGGGCCTTGCTGAGGATGAGATGTCTCTGGATGCCCGCACTTGAATCAGGTGGTAATGCACATACCTGCCTAGATAGATCGGCGTACGTCATGGATTCTTGTGCAAGATTTTTCCATGTCCACCACTCTGCCTTTGTTGCTTCTACTCTCGCGAACATAATACCAATGCCTACGAAGAGATAGGATGCGTGAAGAACGAGATGAGCTTCATGGGCGCCAACGTGTGTCGAAACATGAATACACTCTAGCTCGGCCTGGCCCTGGAGACGGAGATTTCCAGAGGGCCCAAAAAAGTCCGCTCCTACGCATGGGCAAAAAGCATGCAGGAGTAAGGTACCCAGTACCTACCTGTGCTTCTCTGGGCTCCACGAATGCAGTGGGCGGAGTGCATCAGGCGGGCGGCTCTTCTTCCCCAGCTTTTCACGCGGACAATGCCTGCCTACTTCATGCTACCTATCAACTCAATAGGTACCTACCCCTCTACCTACATCAACCATAGAAGAAGCTAACGAAACTGGGGTTTTTCGCCGTTGCATCCACCAACCAGCGCTGCGCCAATGTCGCAGACTCACATGTCACGAACTTGGTCGGCCTCATGTTATTGCCCGCTGATGATGTATTGATCGATCGATTTATTGGGGTAAGACCCATGCTTGTCGCGTCTACCACTTATGTTTATCGTGTCTCGACGCAGGCACGCGCCTCAAGAGTTGCTGAAATTCGCTGTCCATCACGCGGAACGCTCTCCCACCCCCACACTGTTTGAACTGTCTCAGAAAAGTCCCCAGAGGCCGTTGTGTGGACCGATGTTGATGATTGTTTTCCATGGCCCGAGTCGGCGGGGGGGGGCTGTGCTACCTCGTTTTGAATGTTGGTAGAAGACACGAAATGTCCTCGACTCGGCAGCCGCCAAGTCTTTGTTGTCAAAAGATACAGTATATAATCAGTAGGTAGCTGATGTCAACAATGACCTCGGGTAACTTATAGCATCCTTGTCCAAAAGACGATTCTGCCAACTAGGGCGGTTGAGAACACGCGCCACGGTCGAACCAGAATACTTCAACCGTCCCGTTTGTCCCTGCTTGTGTGCTCAAGCCCATTCCCAGGTTGACGTCAGCTCTAGTACCCCGTCGTACTCCTGGGGGGTTTTTTTTTTTTCTTTAGCAACCGAGCTCAAAGACGACCGCATCACAGTTCGATAAAGGGTCCTCCTGGTCATCAAAGTATCATAATCGGCCGAGCTCGGGTTCATTCTCTCTTCGGAGATTGTACTTTTTACGGCATCAATCAGCAAATTGACACGGACTTTAGTACTGGGTACTTGAGGACGGGCGGTTGAATCGGAGACGTTTGGACCCATGTCTCTTCCTCCACCATCTCCGAAGTTCGTTCCATGGATCGTGTGAAATCTCGAGCGCACGACACCCGATGATCCCGCGGTTTTCTCCTTTCTCCCTTGAATATCTCATCGATCGAGAGAGCCTTGGGCTTCTGCAGTACCACGAGTCATCTTCCTCTTCTCATTCATTCTCTTGGAAGGCATTGCGCGATCCCCTTTTCTAAGTTTTCCCCGGCCGAACCGAAACCCCCCCTGGACAAACGAGATCTCTCTCCCGCCGCTAATAGTTGCTGGAATCCTGCCGGGTACCTGGTCTCCTTACCTGACCTAGCGCGAACGAAGAGGTATCTTCCACAAACCGCCCAGTGGGCTTCGCTGTGTCTTCTAGCGTGTGCATTTTTACTTCTGCATTTTTGCCCTCTGGACCTAAGTTTGCTGGCCGTGGCAATCTTCCATTGACTGTCTTGAGAGGCATCTATTGAGAAACCAGGCCAAAAGGACGACGAGGATAGCACTCGGGTACCTCCAAGGTATTGGCCGCTTGCCAAGGAAGGCATCTGCACGCCCCAAGTTCAATTTGAAGCCCCAGGAGGGTTACCTAGCTAGTACCTGCCCTCTTGGTTGGCGGTGCCCAGTGCTGGCTGGTGCCTTCCCGCCTCTGGCCGCGCGCAGCAGCCCAGATCGCAAAGGCTCTCTCGACTCCTCCCCTCAGTCTCAGTCTCTCTCTCTCTCTCTCTCTCTCTCTCTCCCTCCCTCCCTCTCTTCTTCCCCTCCACGAATCCAAACGATACTCGATCGATCTCCACCTTCCTAGGTATACTTTAGCCTTCATGGACGTCGAAATGTCGTCAGGCGACGGGCCGCCGCATGCGCACCAGCAACCGAATACACAACCGCAACCACTGATCCAGCAACCGCAACAGCAGCTGTCGTCCTCATCTATAACCGCGGCCACATCTCTGCCAACGCCGCCCGCTCCCAACACCACATCCTCGACCTCGGCCGCTCAAGTCAGCTTCAGAAGGTATCCCATCCTCCAGAGACTTTTATTGGGAAAACAAAAGTGTTGATCTCGTTCTTCCATTTGTACAGACAACGAGCGTCACGCGCATGCGAGGTATGCAGCTTCCTTTCAGAGCCTCTTGTGTCGTTTCCCACGCCATCCCTCCCCCGTTTCCGTCAGCATGAGCCGAGGCACACCAACATCCATCTCCACCTCGATCATGAACCACTCCCGCTATATATCCGCAATATCTGTCTCATAACCTGACTGATTTATTTATCTGAGCCTTCGAATGCTAACTACGCCTCCGTAGACCTGCCACGCACGAAAGGTATTCTCACCTCGCTATCCCATGATCTTATTGCTCACCAATAGTCGCGACGTCATTCGTCGCAGTCTTCACCACACGCTCCGTCACTAACCCACCTATCCGCCCCTAGGTTCGATGCGATGCGGCCAGCCTCGGTGTGCCGTGTACCAACTGTGTCGCCTTCCAAATTGAATGCCGCATCCCGACGCCTAAGCGCAAAAAGGTCCAGGGCACAGGCAATCAGGCCAGTAAGGATTCCGATAGGTACGACGCTGCGCCCTTGCCCATCCTGTCCCGGCCTTGTGTGCTGACCCAAACCTCGCCCATCCACAGCGACCGTGGCGATGCCGTCGAGGAACCCTCTCCGCGCCCAGTGGCACCGAGCGCTACGGGCTTCGCACCGCGACCCCCTTCCGTTTTCCACTCCAATACCGGCACCCCGCCTACTTCCCTGACAGATGCTCAGGCGAGGAAAGAGGAGGTTGACAATGGAACCTATCTGGATCTTGTCATGAAACCAAAATTCACCCGTGCACCAATCACCGAAGCGGGTCGTGTCGCATATCTCGGCGAGTCCTCCAACCTGACCCTCCTCGTTCACGATCGTCAAGGTTCTGCGGATGTCGTCCACTATCCACTACCCGAGAACGTCAGGGGCTCTCAAGCTCGTCTGACAGAGTTGGATAATGTTGAGATTGACATCTTGCACCAGCGGGGAGCCTTCTTACTTCCACCGAAATCCCTCTGCGACGAGCTCATCGATTCATACTTCAAATGGGTTCACCCTATAGTTCCCATCATTAACCGCACCCGCTTCATGCGCCAATACCGAGATAAGACGAATCCTCCGTCTCTGCTCCTCCTTCAGTCCATCCTTCTTGCAGGCACTCGTGCCTGCAGTAATCCACAGCTCATGGACGCCAATGGTTCGACGACCCCAGCTGCCCTCACATTCTACAAGCGCGCCAAGGCCCTCTACGATGCCAACTATGAGGACGACCGCGTCACTATTGTCCAGTCACTCTTGCTGATGGGCTGGTACTGGGAAGGGCCAGAAGATGTCACTAAGAATGTCTTCTATTGGAGCCGGGTGGCAACAATCGTCGCGCAGGGATCGGGCATGCATCGCTCTGTTGAGCAATCCCAGCTTAGCCGCCCCGATAAGAGGCTATGGAAGCGAATTTGGTGGACACTCTTCACGCGCGACCGCTCCGTCGCCGTCGCTCTCGGGCGGCCGGTTCATATCAATCTCGATGATTCCGATGTGGAGATGCTAACAGAGGAAGACTTCATCGAAGATGAGGCGGATCGCGTCAGCGAATATCCCCCTGACCCAATTCACGTCCAGTTCTTCCTGCAGTACGTCAAACTCTGCGAGATTATGGGCCTGGTTCTATCTCAGCAGTACTCGGTGGCTTCCAAAGGGCGGCAACGCAACGCCATCGACCTCACCCATAGCGATATGGCCCTCGCCGATTGGCTTCAAAACTGCCCCAAGATCGTCTATTGGGAAATACCGAGACATCATTTCTGGTCCGCGCTACTCCATTCAAACTACTATACGACCCTCTGCCTGCTACATCGAGCCCATATGCCCCCGGGGGGTACCTCTCGTTTCCCCGATCACTCGCCCTATCCCTCACGCAACATCGCTTTCCAAGCCGCAGCCATGATCACATCGATTGTGGAGAACCTGGCTGCGCACGATCAACTACGTTACTGCCCAGCTTTCGTCGTATATAGCCTGTTTTCCGCCCTGATAATGCACGTCTATCAGATGAGATCTCCCGTGCCATCGATTCAACAGGTCACTCAAAACAGGCTTCGCAGTTGTATGCAGGCCATGAAGGAGATTTCGCGTGTCTGGCTCGTGGGGAAGATGGTGTACGCCCTGTTCGAGTCAATCATTGGGAATAAGGTGCTGGAGGAGCGGTTACAGAGAGCCGAAGGCAAGCGGCATCGGAAGTTGCGTCAAAGTCTCTCTCAGTTGGAGCAACACAATCGGCAGCCAGAATCCACCAAACGAAAATATGACGAGATGGCTATCGATTTCACCTCTAACACACCACAGCCCCAAGAGTCGTACGAGCGATCTCGGCCACAAACCCCATCGGCGATGAAGGGGGAGGGACCAAACACGATGCAGCCGCCGCCAGTAACATCTCCCCACCCACGGCACGGCGCAGCAGACACATTCATGGGAGGGACAAACTCACGGCCGCATACTCGGCCGGCAACCCCCTTCAACCCGTCCTTCTCTGTGCCACCGACTCCCCCGGACCTCTACCTAGTAACGAGAAACTCGCCCAACCTATCGCAGTCCTTGTGGGAGAATTTTCAACCAGATCTACTCTTTCCAGACAGTGCCAGCATGCCTGCATTTCCCAACCTATCGCCAACTCAGACACAGCCCGGCCTCGATCATAATGTTATGGGATCGGTGCCTTCCAACAATGGTCAGAATGGAGTGCATAACCAACCTGCAGGACAATTCCAGCCGAGGGGGAATGGGATGATGCCACAAGGTTTCCAGGGCGTGCACTCCAACATGTGGCAGCCAAACCTTGATGCCGGACTTCCAGAAGGTCAAAGTCCGGACAGTTGGAGCTCGACTTCAGGCCAAGGCCAGACCGTTCCAACGACACTCAATGTTGAGGATTGGTACGTCAACAGCGAGCAACAATGTGAATCTAGCCGGCTAACAATCTCCAGGTTTCAATTCTTCGGTATCAATGGCGATGCCAACGCAATTAATCTCGAGATGCCGTTGAGCTGAAAGGGGGGTTGGAAGGATAAGATATCTAGGCCCACGAGTCGCTGCGCCGTACTTCCAGGCATCTCGTCTGAGAATGTCTCGATAAAGACGTGCCAAACTGGGTCTAACCAGGAAATGGCAAAGACTAGACGCCTCCACTTCAAAGGACGAGAGAAGGTTGGTGAGTAGCAGCGAGCACCATGACTAGGTGTTGAACCAAACCATAGCTCACCGTTACTCTACCATCGGACTTGGAAGCTCTCCCACAAATGACGAGCCAAGTTTGAAAATACTTCTGCTCGTTCCATGAAAATGATGGACAGAAGGGTGAGTGATAGGCGGGAAACGGACATCGTGGATGAATTGAACAAGGAAGCACTTGGCACCACGAAGATGTGGTTTTCTGGTCTCGGAGTAGCGTCAGTTCGAGCAACATGTCCAACTGTCATCGCCGTGGGCATTGAGCAGAGCCTCGTGGGATTATATATATAGATATATATTGGCAGTGGATATTTGCCCGCATCACGTATTAGGTGTGGAGTGGAGGAGAGGGAGCTTTACATAGCTAAGACAACACGAATGCAAGATGATGAAGCCCGAGCGAGTTCCGGGGACAACCCCGCTGTCGATGTCATAAGGTACATACTTGTACAATGCGTACATATTCATACATATTCGTACAAGATGGACTTCTTTCAGGAGATGTGGGAGTTCGTTGCCCCGTTTTAGGGGTTTGGGGGGCGCTTTCAGGCCCCAGTGCGGTGACTTACGTGTACCTCTTGCGTGCTCCCGGATTCATCGGTGATGTGGGGGAGTTCACATCGGCGGGCAGGGAGGACGCTGGACGGACTGGGTAAAGTGGGCAAAGCCATTGAGGGGTCTCTCCTGGTAGGTATGTACATACCTCCCTGTACTTCGATATCTGTAAGTATTGATTCTCGGTCCTCGCGGTTGGAAATGGGATTCCCCCACGCGGTGTCATCCGTCTACCTAACTCGTCTATCCCAATGGTGACGGGAGTACTAAGGCAGTACTTAGGTATTTAGGTACCTAGGTACCTAGGTAGTTACGCCGTAGGCCACTCCGCAAGTCCCGTCGGGTCTAACCTAAGCTGTGTCCTCCACGGGAGCGCCGTGTACCAGAACATTTATTTAGGTATTACGACGTTGATGTAGATATTTGTTGCTGAGTGCTCCGAATCTCGACGGGACTTCTTTCTCCTCTTCTTTCTCGATTCTCTACTCGGCTCAATTGAATTGGCTTGCTGTTCAAGACCTTACGTACTTGCCCTAAGACGGAAACTCCATCCATCCCGGCTGATACCTTACCTACCAAGGTACCTCTCCGTACTTAGCCCACCCGTCGAGACTTTTATCCTGCGCCTACCTTCAAAAGTCACCGTTACAACCTTAGGAAACGACTTTTGAGGGGAACCGAACAAGCAGCCCGCCGACGCAAGCAGAGAAATCATCAATGCAACACATTTAATCAGCTCACGATATAGCTACTTCACATGATTCTACGCTTTCACGAGACGGCGCCGAATTACTAGCTAGCAGCAGCAGCAAGTCGCAAGCGGCATTTGGCCCTGGCACTCACTACCTACTACTTACTCATCACACATTCCTCCCTCGCTGGCTATCGACCACCCCCTGGCTTGGACCCGCCGCTGACCTACCGAACTACTGTGTCTCTGCTCTCTCACTCCCTCTGTCTTGTCGCTCTCGCCTCTCGCCTCTCTGCAACCCCCTAACTCACAGCCACAAAGCACCTGGATGACGATCAAGATAGTAACAGCGATAGTCACAAACACCTCCATCACCACCGCGAAAAGGGCGCTGGCCGAAGCCACGCACTGATGCGAAGCCGCCGAACGTTCTGCAAGCCTTCCTCGTCGCCGAGTTGGCGACCATCATGACCGAACCGACTCGTGCTGCGAGGCTCTCGTCGCACAGGTCCTCGTCGGCCCTCGCGCCCACCTCCCGGTCCTCAGACTCATCTTCCGTCCGGCCACGCAATCGACGCCTTCTCAGTAGCCTCGACAACGACGCTACTCCCTCCAGTGCCCTCAATGACACCGATGATGGGCGTGCCCGCCGTGGCCGGAACGCCCATACACACAATACTTCTTCACCGTCCCCTGCTCGCAGCTATGGCCTCCTATCCGCCTTCAGCCCCGCCAACAGCCGCTCCGCCAGCCCGTTACCGACGCCTCGTTCAGGCCCAAGTCCTCATCGCGCCGCGAGCGCTGCCAACTTGTCCAACTTCTTCAATGACTCGCTGACCCAGAGCTGGGCCTCCGTTCAGGGCTTTGCGTCTTCCCTCATGTCGGGTGACGAGGGCGTCTCCAGGGGGGAAAGGTCCCAGTCCAGCACAAGGGCAGAGTCTCGGGGAGCCTGGAGCAGAGGCTTCTCTGGCAGCAGTAATTCGAAGATGCCACCGGGCAGCTGGGGACCTGCCCCTCCCAGGGAACCCGGTCTGGATGACGTGGCTGCAGGCTCCCGGGCAGAGCGAGATACTGCGTTGCGTGCTGCGAGGAGGGCCAAGGTCCTCGAGAGCCATGAAGGTGTCAACGGGGGACTCGACGTCAGTGGGAAAACGCACAAGCGCCGGAACTCCGATGAAGCTGTTGCCGAACAGCCCCAACTTGAGGAGTACCATGTCTACATCCACAAGGTCCAGCCAAGCGACACGTACGCCGGGCTCATCTTGCGGTACCAGTGCAGGGAGGATGCGTTCAGGAAGGCGAATGGCCTTTGGTCACGAGACAGTGTACAGATCCGCAAGTGGCTGACGATTCCCGTCGATGCGTGCGATATCAGGGGCCGGCCCTGCGACCCTCCCTCTTGGTTCAACTCACATGGCGTCGATCATCTCGCCCCAACACCAGCAGCTGAGGATGATGCATCAAAGACCCAGGCAGTCCACGATGATTTCTTTAGCCGGCCAACGAATGGCGCTCCCTCGGAATCCAGGCTAACAGAGGAGGAGGAAAAACCATGGACGCATGTTCGCTGGGTCAAAATCGACACATTCTCAGAACCCGTTGAGGTTGCGCGAGTAGCACGGAACGCAATGGGATACTTTCCTCCTCGGCGAAAGAAGAGTATCCGCACCATTTCAACATTTTCTACCCCTCGACAAAGCCTCGATTTATATAGCAACCCGCCTGTCTCTGTCGAAGGGATTTCATCTCGACGCCAGAGCTCCCTCGGCCACAGGCCCCAATTATCCGGAACCATAACATCCAGCCCAGGTCGAGCAATTAGTGAGGGCGGAGGGGCCCTTCCCGTCTGGATGCGGCGACCAGGAGGCGTGGGTTCGATGGGCATGAATTCGCGGGCGCCAGGGCCTGATAAGGACTACCTCACCACATGGACAAAGAAACACTTACCAGGACTCAACCTTGAAGGGCTACCTTCGATGTCGATTATGGGTTCAGAAACTGCACATTTTGGCTTCAAATCGGAATCATCAGGCCTCGTCGAAAGTCATATCGGCGAAGGACAGGATACAAACTCGACAACACAACAAGGCAACGGATTAGACAGGGCTGCTGCTGCCGTCGAAACATGGCTGAGAAGTGCACTGGCGAAGAACCCAGGCGCACCTCTAGGTAGCCTTAGGGGTCAGTCCGAACGCGACGGCGACCTGATAGAGTTGACGGATACGGGCAGCGACGACGGGAAGCATCCTCTAGCAATACCAGCAAGCTTGATGGAAGCCCTGTCGATCGGCAGCAGCAGCCGCAGCGAAGGCGATGGCACCGTCCGGGCAAGGACTGTGGGGACCGGGGCCAAAGGTGGCAAAGATGATTGAGCAACATATTCCGGCAACGATACTGCCAAAGAAAAGAAGTAAAGACTGGAGCCCCCCCATCGCGAGCGATCGCATGTCGCAAAGGAAGGGTGCTTGTGCTTGGGTTTGCTTTTGGCTGGCTTGAATTCAGATGGGAGGCGTTTATTGTTGTTGGCACAAGTTAATCGCTGCCGGGTCGGGGGCGAGGGCGGCTCGTCAAGGTTGTATATGGACAGGACGGGGGTCTGCATGTTGAACTACCTACTAACCTGCGAGGCGTTGGGAGGGCATTCGCGATTCTTCAGGATAACTGCATATCATAGTGCCACAGCCAACTAAGCTAGTAAAGAGTAGGATGGCATATTTTACATCGCTGCGAGCAGGAAGCTCCAGAGTTGAGAACAGTCAAGTTGTGTCTCATGTAAGATGATGACGGAGACGTGTATTGGGAGATGTGTCGAGATTGCCGTATTCAAAAGGCAAGCGCAGGGAATTGTTACTATACATCATTCGTAAACAGAACAACAAACCAGTATTCTCTCGAGGGGTGGTGACTGATGAAACGAAAAGGCGGGCAAAAAAGAGGAAGGAGTTGAGACGACAGAGAAAAAAGAAAAACATACAACAGCAGGGATTCGCTGGTCGAAGCCGACCCAACTACTAGTTGGCCCCTTACCGGCTTATCTATGGGAGAGCAGACGGGATCCCGAGCTTCCCGGTAGGTATGGTCGTATGTGTCAGGTGCAACAATAGTCCAGGTTATATACACGATTTGTCAAATATGTCAGTTTCGGAGCACATGTCGAAGGACCTACGTACCACCCTGTTCCACCCAAACTGGCAACATCCTTCAACTCATGATACAGCACTCCCCCAACGAACCATGAAGCTAACCAACCACCCTTCCCACCGAAACCTATCGTAACTACCATTTCCTCACCCGTGTAACCCCGGCAGAGGCTCACGGCCCCTCGTCGGGCGCCCGTCCGGAAAAGATGCCAATCTGCATCGAGTGTCGACACCCTGTCAAGACGCTCTGGACAAAATACTCCGGGGTCGGTGACAAGGCCAGCGGTCACAACATCCGACTGACTGTGTGTCGAAACTGCGGCCGTTTCTGCGACAAGTATGTCGAGCATGACTTTGTCGTGCTCTTTATCGATCTGGTTCTCATCAAACCGCAAGTGGGTTTCCCCCCTTTCCCTAGACAATGGGTTTGTCCTTGAAAGATGGATGCTGATATTGGTCAAAGGTGTATCGGCATCTGCTGTATAATACATTGATACGCGACGATGACCGCTTAGATGTAAGCCCCTGTTGCTTGACCTTTACATAGATGCAAGGTTCATCATGCTAACCTGGGACGTGAAAGCCTTCCATTGTTCGATTGGGAGTTCTGCTCCTCCTATTCGATGTCTATCTAACATGGGCTCGCATCGAGAAACAGACAGCTCCTGGTGCTCTGCCCGGTGAGAGCAACTTGGGCAAGCTAGCTCAGCAGCCCATCGTCTTTCAATATCTCTTCTTTCGTAAGACGCCCGTCCCTCTATACTATCCATCTACGGGAACCCAGTGCTCACAACCTCCTCACAGTCATCTTCTGCGGCCTCTCTACTGCCGCCTTCCACGCCAGCATCCGCTTCCTCACATCATCCGCCCTGTCCCCCCTCAACGCGCTCAACATCCTCCCGCGCTACCCCCGGCCCAACTCAGTCTCGACGGCGCTCCTGGTCTCTTCCTCCACCAAGCTTTTCCCCATCCTCATGGTGATCTGGGAATACGACGTCCCCGCCGCCGCCCGCTCGTTGGGCTGGGCTGTCGTAGCGAACAACGTCGAGGCCCTGCGCATCCTACTCGACTGTCGGTACTACACGGCATGCTTGCTGGCCATAGCTGGGGCAGCCTCGCGCTGGGCCGTCGGTCGTGCGGTTCTCCTAGCAGCAGGGCTCGAGGATGTGGATTCGATCGGGGAAACTAGTGTCGCGGCTGATGGGAGAGCGTTGTGGGCGCTGCTGATGTATATGAAGGAATGGGCGAGTCGACTTGCGGTTGGGTAGTATCAGACGTAGCGTTCGGACTCGCAGCGAGGGGCTTCCATGACAGATAAAATAGATTTATAGAGCGCATTGCAGCAGCGCAGAATAACGTCCAACTCCGTTTGTGTAAAAAAAGACAAAGTACCAAGCAGTATAGTGGCTCACGACCACCAAGGTAAAATTACACCCATCTTTCCTCTTCCAAGCATAACCATGATTCCTCCGGTGCGCGAGCAATCCCATCAATTCCGTCCCGTCCGATCGTTCTTCGCTACGCCGTGTCTATTCGAGGAACTCTTCTCGCAGGCCAGTCCGTCTCGGCGCGATCAGGGGGTGGAGCTGGGCAAGGAAGGTAATAGCCCACATGAGGTAGCAACTCACGATGGCCAGGATGAGGGATGATCGCCAGAGTCTGTCAATGAGAAACGATGTGTCAGTATATCGTGTCGTTGGTTTCGTTGACGCAGGACAGCAATCGAGGTTCGTGGAGGGATGAGCAGGGTCGGGGAGGACTGACACTTGGTTTTCGCCCTTGGGGGAAAGGAACCACGATGCCGCGCACATGGCCACGATGACGACGAGGCCGATGAAGACGGAGTATCTATCGGCGTTAAATTTCGGGTCAGCGACTGTCCAACGCGTTCGATGTTGCCGATAACTCGCGGCGGGTAGCTGGTAGTTGGCGAACAAGGACATTGCGTACGCACCCTTGAGCCATGATTGCGCGTTGCGAGTTCCGTTATATGTGTGGGAGGGAGGTGGTGGGTTTGTAAGTAGCTTTGATCCCGCCGGCAGGAGAGCTTCTCGGGGTAATGGACGATGGGATGGGTTGGAGATGGGCGGTCCGTTTCGGAGAAGCTGTTTCGAGGTCTAGGGTCGTCGATAATTACTTGGTAGCTGGAGGTTGCATCACACAGCAGCTGTGGTAGGGGAGCGCGGAAGCTGAGTCAGCCAGGCAACGACAGCTTTCACTCACACATGGACCTACCCTGTAGGCCATTCAAGGAGGATCGGTTCGTTCTCCGAGGACGGTGGATTCTCTGCAGAAGGTGGATGAACTGTCGAGTTGATTGAATGTATACTCGTAGTTATTTGCACAAGTCTTTTTTTCTAGTAGACACTTATCAAGCGTCATTCTCAAACTTGAGTCCCGATTCCTTTCTCACAGCCCCGTATATCCCGGCGATATCCCCAGATGGACCAGTATGCTCCTTCAACGCCGCAAGGTGAGCATCTCCAGTCTCTATGTTCCTCAACCTCACACCCGCAGCCTGGGCCAGACTCATCGCATGCCTAGCATCCTTCCGTGCCAAATCCACCGCGAAGAGAGGTTCCTCCCGCTTGTAGTAATCCCCCGTGAGCATCCGCGTGCTGTATGCCGTGTAAGGCCCCGGGAACATGGTCTCGACGAAATGATGGAGGGCGTCGGTCCCCAGCCCCGACTTCTCGGCCACAACGTGTGCCTCGGCCAGCTGCTCCACCATGTTCAGGATGAAGGTGTTGCCCAGGACCTTGAGCATCAGCGCCTTGCCGTACGGCTTATCACTCATGTCAATCTCATCACGGGCCGTCACGCCCTTGAACCACGGCTTCGCGCGGGCAACGCTGGCAGCCGGGCCGGCAAGGACGCCGATGAGCTGTCCCGCGTCGGCCATGGCAGGGGCGCCGAAGACAGGTGCGGCGACGAACTGGGCGCCCTTGGCCACGACGGCCTGGGCAACTGCCTCTGTGGTATCCGGATGGATGGTGGAGCTCTCGATGAAGAGCTTGCCGGAGACGTCGCCCTGGAGGATGGTGTCGTACGTCTCACGTACGGCCTCGTCATTGGCGATGCATGAGAAGATGACGTCGGCTCTTGAGGCGCCGTCGGAGAGGGACTCGACCACCTCGGTCTTGCCGGCTGGGAGGGTGTCACGCAGGTCAACGGCTCGCTTTGTTGAGCGGTTGTATAGGAGGAGGGGTGAGTCGAGATTTCCCTTTTCCACGATATTCTTACACATGCCCTGGAGAAACAATCAGAACATGATCTTTTCCCCAAATGGCTGTACTGTTTGTTATGTGAAACTTACCCTCCCCATGTTGCCGAGGCCGATCCAAAGGAGCGTAGGAGCCATTCTGACCAGTTTTGTTTATTGCGGTGTTGTTGTCGATGATGAATTAATTGTCTTTGAAGACTGTAAATCTCTACGAAGTGATTTGAAGGTTTATTCGGATGTGCGGCACAAAGATGTTGGTTGGTTTGTTGTGCTTATAAATGCTCTTGCATCATGATGCTGTGAAGTGGAGGTCGTCTACGGACAAAAGTGGGAGGGAGATCAATTCTCAACTCCAAAAGTCAGTCATAGGGAAAACTTGAAACTTGGAAGGACACCGATGGTGTTTTTCTCTCTCCTTTCTTTTCCTTTCAGTGTGCCCATGTCCAAGCAGCACTCTAGTTAAATCATCTCAAGGCCTGGGTGGGGGAGTCAAGTGTCTTCTGTTTGATGGACGTTACCACGCTTAAATGCAACGCGACATCGGCGATAGTACTCACCGTTATCAGCTTATCTCCCCGCAGAAAAAAAGAGAGCAAGCCATTGACGTTCAAGTATGCACCCTCACTTCGAGCTCTTTAATGTCCTACCTACCTACCTACCTACTGAGAGCTAACTTAGGTTGACTCATTGCCGTGCCGTTCATCACATCTTCTCCCAGGGGGTGGAAATCGTCGTGGTCCTCACCATCCCTCTCGACGATGCTCTGCAGCTAACATTCGACCCTTTCCCCCGAAGGCCGCAGCATCTCTAATTCGTCTCTCCGCTGGTCATCCGGGGGGTGGTTTCGTCAATTCCTTGGCTCCGCTCCGCTCGCTCGAGCACCTCGTCGAAGCTCAAGCTCAAGCTCGCCTCGGCTTCTTTCGTTTCTTTCGTCGTTGTTCCTGGCCAAGAGGGGCCTCCGGGATGCCTCATCGTCCATCGCTCTCTTAGCATCATGGCTTGGAACATTGCAACAAGGAAGGCGTCACAATTCGCTAAATGCCTCTCCGTTGCTAGGCCTCGTCTGGCGTCCGCCCTCTCATGTTGCGCCGGCATCGCAATTCGGCCCTGGGGTTTCGGTGCCGCCCGAACATACAGCTCCCAGACCGGGGACGGTAGCCCGCAGCCATCATGTCTCGGCACTGGCACCGCGCGACATATGTCAGCTGCATCTGCAGCCCGTGCTAGGAAACGGGTTATTGATCGCGTGTGTAATTTCCCAACGTCTTTTTTCAATTGACTCTCCTGACCGTCAATGCTTAGGACTTTTTTGTTTCTGTTCTCGAAGTGTCTGCCACCAAACGGGATGCTAAAGGCTACCTTCAGAAATACATTGACAAGAACCCCAAGGTACTCATCAAGGCCCCCAAGTTTGTCCAGGGCCATGACCATCATCAACACGCGCTTCCTGATGACTCGCGACCGTTGCATGTGGCCATCATGAAGCTCCGGGCCCCCCAGGAGATTGATGCCGACACCCTTCATGGAGTCGCCAATACTCTGTCACAACTCCAGACTCTGGGCCTACTGAGTATCGTGGTTGTCGATTGCGGCTTGGATGAGCACCGTCTCACTTTCCAGGACCAATGTTTCCGACTGTGCGAAGCGATTGATGAGTTTGGCGAACTAGGAGCACGACTTGTCAAAAACGTCTTCGCCTACTCTTCCGACCCTTCTTCATCAGAATCGGCTCCGCCATCCTTCCTCTCGGCAGATATCCAGGTCCAAGACCAGGGCTTCATCGACCGCATTCTTCGCCATGGCTTATTGCCCGTCATACCTTCAGTCGTCAGCCGTGATCAGACCTCCACACCCCAGCCGGTTGACTCAAATAAGATCGTTCTGGCCCTCACTCGGTATTTCTCGGGTTTGCAATTCCACCCTCTAGACAACGAAGCTGAAAGTGACTCGGAACTCGCACGTCCCAAGGCAATCGCGTCAGTTGAGAGAATCATCCTTCTCGATCCGCTAGGGGGGATCCCCGTGACTGGTCGTCCGGGTGCTTGCCATCGGTTCATCAACCTTGAACAAGAGTATAGCACTCTGCTCAAGCATATGATGGGGCCTGACGGTTCTCCCTTGGCCGACGGACGTCATATGTCAGCATCGGTAACGGCTCATGCTGCAAACCTGACATTGGCGAAAGATGCTTTGGCAATGCTGCCGTCTACTTCATCAGCACTCATCACTACGCCTTCCGCTGCGGCCAACACAGTCGCCACGACATCTAGAGCCAAGGCGACGGCAACTGATGACTCTCGCTTTGAGTTCGGGGACATGGTCACGACTAGACGAAAGAAGAACCCGCTGCTGCACAATCTCTTGACGGATAAGCCCGTCTATTCGTCTTCCTTGCCAATCTCCAGGGCCGAGTCCGGCTCCGGCGAGATACCCACTGTTGGACCATCGACTGGATCAACTCTTCTCAAGAGAGGCATGCCCATTACAATATTCCCGGACCCGAGGGAGAACCCATGGCGGCCGCCGCAGCCCGGAGGTCCCAGGCTTCGCCTGACAGACAATTGCATTGATCTCCCAAGGTTGGTTCACTTGATTGAGGACTCATTCAATCGTAAGTTGGATGTCCAAGACTACCTCAACCGGGTCAATGAGAATTTGGCTGGTGTTATTATCGCAGGTGAGTATGAAGGGGGCGCCATTCTCACATGGGAACGCCCATCGGGGCTAGATGATCGAGAAGCCTACGAGCAGGGCCGATTTGTTCCATATTTGGACAAATTTGCAGTCTTAAAGAAGAGCCAGGGCAGTGGTGGCGTGGCAGATGTAGTGTTTAATGCCATGGTTGGGGATTCTTTCCCGGATGGAGTTTGCTGGAGGAGTCGAAAAGACAACCCGGTAAACAAGTGGTATTTCGAGCGATCGACGGGGACCAACAAGTTGTCAGGGTGCAACTGGACCATGTTCTGGACAACTCTAGGGTTGGACTTTCGGCACCCAAAGCTTCGAGACTATGAGTCTGTGTGCCGTGGCGTGGAACCTTCGTGGGCGGATAACAAGCACATAATGGATTAATTTGAGCCAGCGAGGGGGGGGGACCGAGAGCGAGGGATGACAGGGATGATGAGAAGGGATGAGATGAGGGATACAATGGGTCAAGAGAAGGGCACCAAGTTATAACGTGAGCACCAACGGGTATTGGGGGGGGGGGGGATATTCCGTCCGCGTATCTCGGATCGAATGCGGATATAGAGTATGTCGGGCGAATGGTAACTACCTACGATGTAGGCCATGAAGAGACGAAGATTTATGGATGAAATTATTGCAGTTTTCCCTTTCCTTTGCAGATACATGAATACATATGAGTTCCCTAAACCTGAGTGTCCGAGGACCTTGGCTCGTTGTGGCTGGCGCTGACAACAGGGTGTCATATACAGTCACGTGGTGCTGCATGTACATCTCCTGGAGCTCGGGCCACCTGGCTGATCTGCAGCTCGCTGGGGACCCGCCGAGTGTGTAGGCAGGTACCTACCTACCTGTAACTGGGGCCGCGAAGCCCCTGGAAAATAGGTGCCTTAGCTGCGACGGGTGCCCGTTTTGGGGGCCTTGGGGAGGGGGGAAACATTTCGCTTGTGACAACGTTCCCGTATCAACCCTCGCTGACGCAAAAGCCAAATCCCTCCTACTGTTTGCATCATCCTCCCTTTTCTCCCATACCTACCTACCTAGCGACGCATCTCGACACGACGATATTCCTTTCAGTCTACGCACCTTTATCGTTCTAAAAGCCGCCGTCAAGATGGATTTCACAAAGAACCTCGGCAAGAACCTCTCGTAGGTTTACCCCCCTTGGACCTCCCCTGGCGCCCAAGCCCCGGCGACCCAGGAGAGAGAGAGAGAGAGAGAGCTTGCGCAACCCCAGCTCTTGAGCTCAGATAGCGTCCCAATTCAACCCGACAATGGCTCACCATGTTTGAATAGTAACATCGGGGCCCAAATCACCCCTTTCGCCTCGCGCACCTTTCAGTATACCAAGGAGCAGCTTGGCCAGGCCGAGGACAAGGTGCGTTGACGGCGTTGCGATCACCGTGTCGCGCTCCCTCACCCTCCAGGGCAGCGAATGCTAATCTGACCATGTTTACTCTCCAGACCCAGCTCCCTCCCGACTACATTGACCTTGAGAAGCGCGTCGATGCCCTCAAGCAGGCCCACCAGAAGATGCTTGCCGTGACGTGAGTCGAGATAGCTCGCCGCTCTTGCCTGGACATGCCTTGTCATGGCTCTTATCTATCCCACAACCCACTGACACGCCAGCTTCCAGCTCCCAATACTCGAACGAGGCCTACGATTACCCCCCCAACATCAAGGAGACTTTCCAGGACCTTGGTCGCACCGTCAGTGAAAAGGTCACCCTGCTTTCGTCTGCCACCTCCCCCGCCGAGGCTCAGGCTGCCCTCGTCGCTCCCCCCACTGCGAAGCCCCAGCCCAAGACCTTCAACCATGCCGTTGCCCGCGCCAGTTTGTCTAGCAGCCAGCTGCTTCACCAGCACCACACCGGCGCTGGCGAGGACCCCCTTGCGACCGCTCTGGAGAAGTATGCGCTTGCTATGGAGCGAGTTGGTGAGGCCCGCCTCGCCCAGGACGCTCAGATTCAGAGCCGATTCCTCGCTGGCTGGAATACCACCCTCAACACCAACCTGACCTTCGCCACCCGTGCCCGCAAGAACGTGGAGAACTCTCGTCTGTCCCTGGATGCCGTCAAGGCTCACGCCAAGGGCACTACTTTCCGCCTCGGTGGCAACGGCGCCGCGGGCGAGCATCACGATGAGCAGGAGCTCAGCCCCGAGGCTCAGGAGGAGATCGAGAAGGCCGAGGATGAGTTTGTGACGCAGACCGAGGAGGCCGTTGGCGTCATGAAGAACGTGAGTTGGAAAATCAGATCAAGGCTTATACTCATCATGCATGTGTTCTAACCCAAAACTAGGTTCTCGATACCCCCGAGCCACTCCGCAACCTCGCCGAGCTCATCGCCGCCCAGATTGAGTACCACAAGAAGGCGTACGAGGTGCTGAGCGAGCTTGCCCCCGTCGTCGAGGGCCTGCAGACCGAGCAAGAAGTGGGTCGTGCCTCGTCATTCTGAGTACACGTTGAAAGGGGCTGACACTGTGACGCTCCAGGCTACCTACCGGAAGAGCCGTGAGGATGCTTGAGCCAGCACCAGTCCAGAGATGACTGGCCAGGCGTCTTGTCGCTTGTAAATGCGCCACGGCTGACGCAACGATCGGCCACGGGTCGACAACGCAGCCCATCAGGCGCAGTTCCGTGTGTTTCCTCAGATCCTTTCCTATTGTCGAGATTCCATTTCCATGTCTGCGGCGGGTCTAAGAGGGGTATTGTCCGAACCCAGGGTATTAAGGTATCAACCAATTGAAGATGCTCAGGTCTTTTGTTTTCGCTCTTGTGTAGTATTATTTTGCAATCTGCCAGGGTCTTTGCAGCTATTTCGAAAGAGATGAGTGGCACATAAGTGAGTTTGTGCTCTTGATGTGATGAAGATTGTAGCCCCTGAAGTAAATCAGATATCGAGATGTGTGTATGTCACTCTCCTTGATATAATAGCAAAAGTTAGCGAGGGGATGGCCCCTTAAGACATGGGTTTGTATCTGATCACTGCTTGCATGATATGATTGCTTGCTTTTTGATCTGATAATCGGTGTTGAGGGATGTCCCGGAATGATTGGTGTCACGTGATACAACACGTGCCTGACACTCCCCGGCAATTGATGGCTGCTAGAGTCCAATGAGGTCAATTCAATTTCCTCTGACCCATCCCATCAACCTCGAAGTCCACGACCAAACCATCGCCAATTGACCTCGCCAGCATGCGGCCGACAGCTCGTGTGTTTGCGCGCTACCTGGAGGCTGGTACTCCCACCGGCCTCACGGGTCTCTGGACTCACGGCACCCCCCGATCGACCCTGCTGTACCTCTACGGCACCACCCTCAGCAAGCTCCAGAACATCCCCGAGAGCTCCCTGTACCGCCAATCCGTCGAGGCCGTGACCAAGCACCGCATGTCCCTCGTCGAGAAGATGGTCCCCCCCGGCTACGACGAGTGGGCCGTCCGCGCCAAGGAGCTCGTCAGCAAGAACGCCTCGCAGTTCCGAGTCGCCAGCGGCCGGATCGACGGCAGCGAGGCCCGGACGGTCAAGATCGGTGACAAGGTCTTCGTGGTTGGCCGGAAGCACGAGGAGGGCGACAACCGCGTCGAGGAGTGGGATGGCGAGGAGAACGAGGGCGCTGAGCTCGAGGGTATCCGGACGGCCAAGGAGCGGGAGGACCAGGTCACCTGGGCGGAGCGAAAGCCCCTCGAGGACCATGAGAAGATCGAGTGGGAGGATGAGCCGCAATTGACGGCTGACCAGTGCGTTTTCCCCCCCCCCTCTCTCCCACGTTTCCCGGGCGATTGATAAGGTATGACGTTGGAGGGGAACCATGGAGCTAATAATGCCTCGGATAGGATCTCGGAGCTGGAGCACAAGATTGGCGCCGGTCTCATCGAGGAGGTTATCCAGGTTGCGGAGAGCGAGCTCGGTCTGGTCGGTACCATGGAGAAGGCCAAGGTGTAAGTGTGCCCCCGATACTTCCGAACGCTCCCCTGTCGAACGAACACATGTCATGGGCCCCGGCTAACCACGATGATATATACAGCTGGGAGGACCTTGAGGATAAGCCTGTCGAGGGCCAGTGGAAGTACTTTGAGCGAAGCAACTAAGAAGAGCGGTTAGAGGATAAAGAATATGTAAAAGTAGAAGGGGTTGCTCTCTCTCTCTGTATGTGTGTGTGTGTATATACGCTGACGCTGCTGGGTCGTTTCTTGGGTCAATTGAGATGAGATGGTCTCGATTGAGTATTTCACAACCCTCTTATATGCTGCTGTGACGGTTTACTGCTCTTTCATGGGGAACGAGAGTGCTTATCCCAATGGCAAGTGAAGGAGTTGCCTGTTGAGTGAATGACATATGTCTCTAGGGTAGCACATACATGGAGTACTATCCCTTCTACTTTGTCTAACGAATATGAATAGATGGGTATTATACTGTTTTCCATGCGGAGCAACCTATTCATTCCTCCTAGATCTCTTGGATTCAATTGACACAGTGCGCCTTTGCATAGTTCTTCACTCGTAGAAACAACTCGACTCAACTTCATCTTTGTAGTGGGGCAGCGACATCCAAACTCGACAACTTCAGCTTCAACCTCAAACTTCACATCCTCCAACTCACTTACTCAACCACCACCACCTAACTACGTCTCACAACTAAACCATTAAACTCCCAAGTAAAATAAAAGAAAGGAAAGAAAACCATGTCCCTCCTAGACCCCCCCTCTTTCTCCCAACAAGCCCGACTCGGGAAGCGCAAAAGACCTGGCATGGACATGGACATGGACGACGACGACATCAACAACGGCGACGATGAACCCACCAGTTCACTCCCCTCCCACCTCACCATCAACCCCCTCAACCACACTCCCAACATCGTCGCCCAATTCGCCCTCGCTGGCCTCACAACCTCAGACCAAGACCCCTCCACCTCCATCCCGGACTTTCCTCACCGGGGCCTCGATCACCACCGCAAGCCCGAGCCGGACAGCGACAACGACAACGACAACGACGTGGACCAGGCCCCGGACACAGAGCAGCAAGATGAGACCAAAAAGGCCAACAAGACCACAAACTCCAACGACCGCCTGCGCAACACCCATTACCAGGTCCTCCTCCAGTCAGTCCACCACTTCCTCGACCAAGGCGCCATCACCAAGGCCTCGCGCGCGTACGCTCTCCTCCTCCAGCTCCGCCCCCACGGCGTCCCCCTCGACATCCGACGCCACGGACTCTGGGCCATCGGAGCCGAGATCCTCATGCGCCAGGGCGAGCAGCACCAACAACAAGAGCCCGCAGCGCCCTCAGACGTTGGAGACGACGACGATGACAACGACGACGAGGACGAGGAGCGCACCAAGGCCCGGGCCCGAAGATGGGGCCTCGCCGCCAACATGGGCAGGGTGAGAGCCTACTTCGACACCCTCATCCAGCAGCACCCCTACGACTACAAGCACCCGCGGACCGTCTCGGCGTTGGATTTCTGGCTGGCCCTGCTCAGCTGCGAGGTCTACAACGCGCATACGGAGCACGTCATGGGCCTGAGCCGCGCCGAAAAGGATGCAGACCAGGGACCCCGCCGCGACTCGTTCGGCGGAGATGGAGGCGCCGACGACAGCTACGGCAGTGACGAGACAGAGGTGCAGCAGTTGAGGCAGAGAAAGGATGAGTTGCGCCTACGAGCGCTGGCCACGATGAGAGACGTCGCCAAGAGGATGGATGGCCTGATGCAAGAATTGCCATACTCCAAGAATCATCACTATCTTCGACTGCGCGCCATGGCCTCACTTTACCTAGCCGACCTGGTGCTCCCAGTATTAGGGCACGTCTCTGTCCCACAGTTGGAGGATGCACAGAGGGCGAGACAGGGGGAGCTGCAGGGGGCGAGGGACGCACTTAGAAAGATCCTTAGCTACGGTGGCGAACTGGACGATGCTGCTCTGGCGATCCTCAGCCCCTCCACCGAGGACGAAGAGGACCCTTCCATGCCGCTATATTCATCTCTCCCCATACGGGGCCTATAAAACTCGGCCGGATAGGTCGGCAGCTCTATCGACGCCTTACTGCTCAGCTGCCTTTGCCGGGGTCTTGTTGGCCCAGCGTTGCAGGATGAGCACCGTGTTGGAGCTTCCAACCACAACACACCACTCCCCACCCGGACTCCATGCGGCCTGTCGTCCAACAAAGTTGGATGATGAAGACTCCGTCTTATGTGCCTTCAGAGCCTCTTGAGGGTCTTCCTGGCTGTATCTAGAGGCCCACGTCTCGAGAGTTTCCGCGTTGTATTCGCTGGTCTCTTCTGTCGGCGTCGCCTCGACATTGGCCCAGGGGTTGCGGGCCTTTCCATCCACCTTCTGACGCCGCGTGACAGCTCTCATCCATGACGGATGTGGCAGCGGTTTACTCCTATCACGATCAGGGTCCCGAAGGGCTTCCATGAATTCCCGGTATGCGGTCAATCGCTCAAAGTCCCAAAAGAATACATTCCCGCCGGCGTTGCAAAAGGCCAGAACTGGATGTTGGTCTGGCACGAAATGCAATTTGAAGCGCATGAAGAACTGAGGTCCACAGTTCGGTGTCTGGAACTTGAGTAACATCGTGTACTGTGCTGGGCACTGCGGCGATATGGTCGGGACAAACGCCGAGCGGGTGAGACGCCCTGCTTCGTCGTAGTTAGTAGGGACGATGTTTTGAGGCGTCGGCGCTATGCTCTGGGGTGGGGGATCGTTCTTTGACGAGAACCCCTCTATCCTCCAGAGCGAGATGACGTTATCGTGGCAAGCTCTGGATAGGATATCATCGCCGTAGAATGCCACACTAAGTATTTGGTCGTCAGCCCCAAGGACATGGGATAGAATGGGATGTGAGCAGACCAGTCGACAATGCCACTGTGCACAGCAGAGGTTGAGAAGTGAGGATAATGGACGCGGACAGGCGTGACAACAGCTTCGGTCGGGAGATCTGGGAGTGTCCACTGTGCCATGTCAGCAATGCTCCGCCTCCACAATCGGTTGTCTGAGCCAAGTACCAAGTTGATGATCTGATCATGGCCCGCAGATAGGATATAGCGGCCAGTATCGTGGAAAGCCTACACGCGTGGGACACTCGCTAGTGGTCAGCCCGAGCTTCCTTCGGAGCATGGAAGGCGGGGAACGTCACCAAGCTCAAGAGATCCCATGAGTGGCCTTCACCGGCGAGGATGACGAGACATGGGTTTTGCTTGTGAATGGGGTCAAGACTCCAGACACGGACGCTTGTGTCATCCGAGGCCGAAGCAACAATGGAGGGGTCCACCGGGGAAGTTGCGAGATCGTTGACATCCTGTTAAGTATGGGGTCATGTTTAGCACCATGTGTCGCTGGGGTATGGGTAGACGAACACCTCCATGACCGGTGAAGCACTGGCGTCGGGCATACGGGTTAGCGAATCAAGGCAATGTCCATGCATAGGGAGGAAGCAAACTGCGTGTTACCCTGTAAAGTTTCCCGTTCTCAACATCGTAAATCTTGACTTTGGCGTCCACACCGCCGATACAGAGATAGGGATTCCCTGTTTCAGGGTCTTTGGTCCAAGTGCAGCAACACGCTGAAGCCTCGACCTGGAGTGGTGATGAGCAATGAGCTGACTGGAAAACAAAAACACCAAGCAACACCCTGGGCGACCTACATCATCATCTCTGATCACAGAGAGAACTTGGCAAGGGCTGGTGTCGTGAGGTGTGGGGGATAATCTGCAGATGACAACCTAGAGAAACATTAGAACAGATGGTAGAGGGTGAGTTCGTTTGGTCGAGAGGACTGACATGTTTCTTGCTAACAGCTGCAAAGATGGGGTCACAGTCTAGAGGCTGGTAAGGGCAGAACTTGACATCGAAGAACTCTGCAAGGAGGGTGAGAAGAAGAGCGAGTTAGCAGAGTTGTGGTATGGCACTGGGTATGTTGATATCTTGAAGAAAAGGGGGGGGGGGATTAGGAACGAATAAACCCATACCTGCAACGTTGTCGTTCTCGAGATACTCAGAGTCGTTCTGATACCCTCTTCTCTGTCAGCCTGAGGGGTCCTGTGGAAACCGTTCATTACGATGGGGGGGGAAGCCGACCTCGAAGCCGAATGAGGTGCGTAGCTTTGGGAGCTCAAAGGCACTGTCGTCTGAGATAGCCATGCTGCCAAGGCCGGGTCAGATGCTGCGGGTATCTACCGACTGGGCTCCTGGGGCGTTCGTTTTCTGGACAAGCGTCATGCGCTGGGCGGAGGAGCAGGGTACGTGCGAAAAGAACTCTCCGCTGTTTACTTGTTTCGGCCGTGCAGGTAGTAGGCTGTGGGTGTGCTGGCGGCAGCGGAAGAGGTTCCCTTGTCTGAGATGTGATGGTGAGCGAGGGCGGCGGTTGGTGGCCCCCAAAGCGAGAAGAGCTAGGTAGGTAGGTCGGCAAATGGTAGAGGCGTGGAGTCGGAAACAGGCCAGAACACTCGAAACGTTAGTTTCGGATTGCGTCGTATAGCAACAGAATACTACTAGTTGGTATTATGTACGAAGTAGGTCGGGCGAGATGGCCGCAGATGCTTTGGCCCGTTGGGCGGAGTAAGACAATGGAATTATTCGTTGTTGACCAGTGTTAGCTCGATGTTTTGAAACCCGAAAGACGCGAAGATGGTTCGCTACCGTAATGACGAAGGCGGCAAGTGGAGGGTACAACTAACGGGGAGAAAAGAAACCTTCCTTCCTTCCTGCGTGCCCAACCTGAAAGTAAGTCAGGTGCGCCCCCAGCGGCTTCTAGGTCGGGAATTGGGCCCGCCACCAGGGATGGAGCCCACTAAAGCCCACCTCCATCGCCCCTGCCGTTGAGATGCTGCAAGCAGCTGGATAGGTAGGTGCCTACAAGTAAGGTGGGTGCTGGCCGCTGGAATTAGCGTCACCGACCGCGTTGCCTCCATGGATGCTTGCCTTGAGGTTAGCCGTATTTGGTGATGGGCTCTAAGACTTAGAGGCACCACCAAGAAGTGAAAAGAAACGGCACTTGAAACCAACCACCACCCAACACTGGGCCGCGATGGTTCTCTTCCACTACTAGTAGAAAATGTCTCCAAACTAGGGCACCCAAGAAAGCATTGACTCGCTCAACCCCAGAACACAAATTGTAGTAATATTACGATGCAGCTATTAGTACGAAGTAGTGATTATCTAGCTGTTCCTGGTAAACCTCAATCTCTTTGAAACGAGACAACCAACACGCTTTGTCCAAGAGCACAGACTCCCGCTTTTCCCATGTTTTTGACAGCAGCCGAGAAAGAAGCCCATGCTCTCTCTGCTCTGTGTGTGCTTTGACACGAGCGGCGCACAAGCCTCTCTCTCGAAACATGGGTGAGGCTCTGCCTTGCTTTCCGCGATGGTTCCGAGCCTGTTCTGATATTTGCCGAGTCAGTCTCACTGCCATTTACCTGTCTCCATCAGGGAACCATTGCAGCTTTGCATCTCGTACGAGTCGGGCAACTAGAGAGTCTGGCAAGGGTCCCGAGCGTCGTATGTGACCTGCCTCACCACGCTGTCGGATGGGCACTCACCTGATCTGATCTGATCGGATCGGATCTGGGGTGACATGTGAGCATTTTGTCGAGAGGATGCGGAAAGGCTGAGATTTCCCGTTCTTTCGCCCATTTCAACCATGAGAAACTGGAACACCGAGACCCTGCGGCATCTCGCGTGCTGGCCACTTCTCCATCTCATCCATCCATCCATGTGTGACAGCAATGAACAGCAGGGAACCGAGCGGACAAGGAAGCGGTCAGCTCCCTGTGCCACCGCGTCCCCGTTCTTCGGGTATGAACCCCTTCCAGCTTGCCCTGAGGCAACACACAGCATCGCACCGGCTCGTGCGCTCGATGGTCGGAGGTGTGACCAGGGCTGGCCTATCGCCCCCCCCTCCCTCAAACCCCCTCGGAAGTCCTGTTACGTTCTGATGTGAGCTGTTGGGTAGTTATGAATCGATCATGGCTCGACGGCGGGATACTCGCGGGGTTGGCCCCCATGTGCTGAACTCACGCAGGCTGCCAGCATCCTAGCGGTCGATCATGCTAGGGCGGCATGGCCGTCGTTGGCCTCTGGTACGTAGTGGACTTCTGGCTGATGGTCTGTCTCGCGTCAGACGTTGTGCCACAGAAGGGGGAGACTGTTTTGGCCTGGTCACAACATCCTCCCGGCGGAACAGTCGAGATGGTCGAGTCCTTGACCTGGGGCAGGGCTTCGCAGCGAAGCTATTTCGGCCATGTCTTGTCCTACGTAGTAAGTAAAAACTTACCAGTTAAGAACCACATACCGATATATCTCTTGATGTCGTGAAGTGGAGTAAACAAGTCCGGAGCAGACGGGACGCATATCCAAACAACCCCCCCCTCCAGCGGCCGACGTGGCTTGAAGAGGGATGCAACCAGCCACCCGCAGCTCCATCGATGGAGACTTGCTGTGCCACAGAATGAGAGGGGCACATGGTGCAGTATCAACCCGCCCATTCATCTCAAAGAGTGGGAAAAGGCGTTGGACCTGAGTGACGAGGTCGCATTGTGGTGTGGACTTGGCCGAAGCCCTTCTCCACCACGGCGCGGCCCTAGGCCTAATTACCTACTCACACTAGGCACGGGATAAGGTGGGAGTATACGAAGCAGGAAATAGGCAATCCCACGAACAGGAATTGCCATGTTAATGTTGCTGCTTGTTGTTGTCATGCGTCCGGCTACGCATCCCGCACCTCACCCGGGGACCGCTCTCCCAACAACACGCTTCCGTGCAGACAACGGCATGCGTTTATGCATGGGGTTGTCGTATTTGTACGGCACAGTAGGGCGAGCTGGTCTCGGTTGGATGTTTCTGGTGAATGAGCTTCACCGAAAGATTGAGCGATATACTCTGTAACTCTGGCCGAGAGACGTCGTGTATCCTCGAAACGCGAGTCTTTTCCGATGCTCGCCGCTCCTGTTGGAGTCGATAAGGTCGTTATTGCGCATCGTGGTCTGGAAATGACTCCATGGCTTTGCTAAGTTCACTTACTCTGAAGTGAAGACAAAGTATGAAACTGAACAGGGAGTCGTCTTCATTATTTCTTCATAATGACATAGTATTTTGGCATAGTCGAACAGACTAGGAGTATCGGTTTCCGGAAGTACGGAGTATGGATGTTGCAGTTGTTATTCCTTTCGTCATTCATACGTTGTCCCTGTTGAATACATACCTACCTTGGACGGACAGTAGATTAGATTGGGGTGCTCCATGGCTTGGCACTTCACAGCGCACGCAACAAACGGCTTCCTTGATGGCCTTGATGCCCTCGATCCCCGTCGAGAATCGGCCTTGCCATTTCTGTCTTCTCTTCTCTCCCTCGTCATTCCCATCACTCTGATTCCCCCGCCGTCCATCCCTCCCTTAACGAAAAGTAAAAGAAGAAAATACCGAGAAAAAAAGCAAAGTCAACCAAGCCTCGAGAACACGGCGTCGTGGGTCAAGTCGCTCCGTTTGGCTCAGCTTGGGCTCTCCTTGTCTTGGGTCTTAGGGGGCACCTTGCTCCTGGCGTTTTATCGGGCGTCTGTGAGCATGTCTCCTCTGCCGGTCATTGACTGCTTCTTTGCTTTTGCCCCCCAACGCGATATGCATGTCCGACCCTTGGGGGCGTCCAGTTTTCCATCTTCTCCCTCCCTCCCCGCCCTCGAACGAAGCATGTTAGCCTCTCCCCTGCCCTGCAGCAAGAGCAAGCCTCTCGTCGGCAAGCCCACACCCCCGGCTCTTCGAGTCGAGTCGACGGCTCCAACGTGACTGATTGTGCGTCCGAGAAACGTCGGGGTCTCCCTCATCTGCAGGCGGGCATTTTGTGCTTTTTTGTGGTTTTTTTTGTGGGTTGTACCTTGCACGTTACGTGCGCGTAGTTGCTTGCGTACATGGTACATGGCTAGTTTGTGCTCTCTCTTGTGGTGGTGGAACCTTGCAATTCCTTTCTAGTTCCATTCCGTGCCGCGAGCCACGGGGAGGATGTCTGATACTCCGAGTTATCATGAATGACTTGTTGTGAAGTGACAGCTGATGTGAAACGGGGGGGGGGGATTTGCCATCCCATCACTTGGGAGAAGAATAATGATGATGAACACAAGGGGAACAATCTAGAATGGGCCGTTATCTCATAAAGACGCTTTATGCGGAGAGCTTCTAGGACACTCACTCTTTAAAAGAACTGCTGGATCACAAACCAGCAAGGGAGGCGTGTGCCTGTGCTGGACTGTGCTCTCTGCTCTCTCTCTCTGTGTGTGTGGGATGTGTGTGAGGTTGTGTGAGAGTATGAGGAGGACAAGAGGAAGGTAGGCAGGTAGGTACCGACGTACCCGTGTGCGACGTTTTCCCATCCCTTCCAGGTTCCAACCACCTACCTAAGGTAGGTAGGTACCTTACCCATGCTCACCCATGCTCGCTCGCTCGCTCGAGGTTGCCCTGTGCTGTCCTGCACATTTCCGCGACTGCAATTCCTCATTTCTCACTTCCATTTGCTTGTCTTGGCCCTTGTCAAATCACCAGAGATTTCAGTTTTCACATTTTTTTTTCTGACTATACTCACCGTAGCCTCTCTTTCTGTTGGCTTCACTTGATCATTCTCTTTCCTGACAGGTTGATCTTCCATGACCCCCTCGTCCTCGGATCCTCGTTGCGCCGTCTCTGATTCCCTCTTTAGAACACCCCCCTGGACGTCATCAATTTCAAGAGGCAGAAGAAGAGAGGAGGAGGAGGAGGGTGTCTCCATCTCATCATCCTTCGCCTGTGTGTGTGTGTGTGTGTTTTTTTCTCTCTCAAAATCTAATAATAATACATATTTATTCTTTCTTCCTGCCCACACGCACAACACCCACCCACGCACAAATTCATGACACTTTGTCCTTCCTCCCCTCCTTGCCTTCATTCCCTTTCATATCTCATATCGTGTCTTGCCGTGCCCGTTCAACACGACATAACACAACACAACACAACTCAACGCCAGCCAACCCACAACATCCATCTCACTACCGACAAAAGAACAACGGGACCTGATTCCAACCTTCGGGGAGACGCATCCGGCGACTCGGCTCGAAACATTCGCTTGACCCGCCCCGTCTCGGTAGCTGTCAAGTCGCCGATCTCCTTCACTTTGGAGCTTGTCCTACTGTTCTTGTCTATATTCGCACCGCCACAGATCAGTAATCATCCTCCCTCTGTCCTCCCGCCCGCCGAAGTTGTTCCACCCCCTTGTTGTTGCTCTCTCTTCTCCCGCGTCTTCCGGGGGGTCTCGGCCGCCATTGCCTTTGCCCCTGTCACCCAGAAAGCTTCCTACCACCCCCCCAACCTTTAGAGCTCAGGGTACTTGCTGTAGTGGACCCACCCTTGGCACATTAACCCAGGGCGATCAATTTGTCCCCCAAATAGCTTCAGCCCACTTACACCACTACTACCTCATCCATCCTTCTCCCTTGAACTCGACATCGACCTGCGTTTTGTTGCTCCCACTTTCTGCTCCTATTGCCTCGACGCTTCGCTTTCTATTGGAACCACGTCCATCCAGTTCTATCCCAATTGATCAATCTAAAGACAATACCCTTACCTCTCTCTCACGCCTTCGAACCCGTCATCAAAGAAAGAAAGAGAGAAAGAAAGAAAGCCCTTTGAGCAGCCTCTCTCAGTGTCTGCGGAGCCTTCTGCTCCGGTGTCGTCATCCCTCATGGAGCAAACATTCATGACGATACACAGTGAGTGTCTGGACTTGGACTCAATTCCTTCGCTTGTCTGACGCATCAAATCTACTCAAGACTTGACGCCGGATGCCAATATTCTCTACGCATCCGACTCCGTCATCGACATCCTCGGTTACGCCCCCCACGAGGTCCTCGGCAGGTCCTGTTTTGAGTACTTTCATCCAGAAGAGGTGCCCTTCGCTCGCTCCGTCCACAGCCGGGGTATCTTACTCGACAAGGCCGCCGTTCTTCACTATGCCCGCATTCTTTCTCGTGATGGCCGTTGGGTGAGCTGCGAGTGCTGCTTCACCATCGTCCATGACGTTCTGGTCGCCTGTACGAGCATCTATCGGCGCGGCGAGAGAAGTGAGAGTAAGTTAGCTCCCGTGGCTGCTCTAAATCGTTCCTTGCGGCACACCTCTTCATTGACCTCCCCGAGACTGATCTGAGATGCAGGGCGTGCTATCGAAGCGCCCCAAATCCGCCGCATCTTTTCATGTTCCCCTCGAGACCCACGCTATCATATGCTTGAGCACCTGTCTCCTAAGTTCAAGATGCCGCCTATGGAGCGTGAACCCCGAGCCGCCCTCATCCTGAATCGCTTCACCCGAACCCTTTCCGTCATGTTCGCCACGCCAGCCATCAGCTCTATCCTCGGCGTACCAGCGGATCAAGTCCTGAACAAGAGTTTCTACGAATGCATCCGAGAAAGCTCATTAGATGATGCCTTCAAGGTTCTGGAGAGCGCGAAAGCCAACGATTCCATCGCCTATCTACGTTTCTGGTCAAGAGACCCTCGCCGACCGGAGGACTTCGAGGATGAGGAGAGTGGCGAGGAAGAGGAACATGGACTAGTGGATGAAGAAGAAGACGAAGACGATGACCAAGACCAGGGCGAGCAGCCAGGAACCGGGGCACAGGAAACTTTATCAAAGGGAATGGTCCCAATGGCCAGCGAGACCGACGTGGCGCCCAGTCGGGGGTCAAGTGATTCAGATGGCGGTGTTAAGTTGGAGGAGGCTATGGATATCGACTCGGACATCCAATATAGCCCTGTGATCAAGCTCGAGCCAGATATCGATATGCAGGTCGAAACCCCCGTTTTTGACGAGTCTGCATTTGAATCTCGAACGACGAGCTCGGTCGCGATGGCGTCTACCACCCAGGCTACCGCCTACCAAACTCCTCTCACTCCAACAACCCCTAGGTCCACAAATCTCACCACTCCCCGTTCTCGAGAGACGCGGACTCGGTCCCGGCGACAGCTCATCCCGTCCGTTGAGCTCGAGGCTGTTGTCTCATGCACGTCCGACGGACTCGTCGTCATCCTCCGCAGGGCGCGACCGCAGATTCCAAACATACACCCTCCGCTCTTACCGTTCAACCTCGACAACGGCATTTTTGCAGCACCATGGGGACAGCAACCGATCCGTCCTCAGTACCCGCCGGAAGTCCTGTACAATTTTCGACCCCCGCTCCTCCCGCAACACATGCCTCTTCGAGAGAACGTCAAGGCCGCAGGTGGACCGCCGATCGATCAATTGATGAGGTCTATTCGAGACGTCGCTGTCTTTGCTTGGGCGCTGGTTGGGATTAATGGCAAGATAGCTTCCTATGGCCGTGGCACACCAACCGGAGAATCTCAACCACCTGACGCCCTGCCCATCTGGGACCCCTATGCAGCGCAATCTGCGTACCGGGGCCCCGAAAACCAGGCTGCTCAACGATGGGGAAGTAGCCGCGGCCAGGAAGACACGCCCCCCACCCGTCGCGACTCGTTTCCCACAGACTACACGGTGAACCAATCTGTGGACTATAGCACGTTGATGCCCGGACAAGCGAACTATTCATTCAACCGTCACGGCCAGTGGCCGACATGTCCATCATCGGCCTTTCAGAACCCGATCCTTCCGCAATACAGCTGTCAGGGAGAGCAGGCTAGCACTCGACACTTCGGCACGCCTGACCAAACGAGGAGCTTTACTCTTCCGCCAATAGGCCATTTCGCTGACGATCGATCACTTGAAAACTATCACCTCTCCCAGACGGGAAGGCAGGGCGCTCAGCATCACCGCTACGGATGGTATTGATGAGCGTATCATGAACCGACGGGCAATGGGCTTTGTCCGTTTTCTGGAACCCCTCCCCAGGAAAAAAAAAAGAGAGGGACAAAACCAATAACGAAGTATGACTGAAGATTTCAATTCTAACACAAGGAGCTCATGAGCTCTTTTAGGAGAACTTGGTTGGGAAATGCATGCCCCTGGAACCTGGATAGAGGGAGGGCAGTGTTGTTTTGAAAGCGACGACCTTTAGCATAAACCCGAGATACCCATGATGTCATGAGCGATAACAAAATAGTAATTATTAGTGTGTTTTCTCAGACCTTTGATTGTCATTTTGTGCTGAAGTGCGATGAGAACCCAGTATGTGTATTCTGGCTGCTTTGGCTTGACGTTGAAGGGAGGCGGCTCCAGTTAATGACGGGCAGCTGCCAGTTCTAAGCTGCCGGTTCCAGGGGGTACGTATTCATACACGCATGTGATTGGTTGTGGGCGATAGGAAGCTTGGACCATCCGTCTCGTCCAGGGGGTGAGGCAACCGTGGAACTTTCGCAGCTACCGTACCTACCTTCATAAGATACGTCAGCTTCATACGCAGCACCTCTCTACATCAGTGACTTTCATCAAGACGACGCCAAGCTCAAAATCGATCGAACGGACGATCAGGCATCGAGCTGGTTAGATTTACGCTGACAACCCAACTGCACAATCGGGGTAATCGACCTGACGTCGCTGCTTCAACCCGTTTCGCCTCTGGGACCTCGCGACGATGGCTACTTCGAGCACTCATGGGCATTATGCCAACCCACCTTTCGACGACGACGACGACGACCTGATCGACCCTGATGATGGTAGGAATCCCTCTCTGAGAGCTTTGGGGTTTAGGGGATTCTCGGCTAGCGCAGACTAACACGAGCATAGCTGATCTCAACGACTTCGATGACCCTCTCGGTCACACCTCCTCCCGTCAGCCCTTGACAGGCAACATCGGCTCCAGCTCATCCTCGCAGCCGCTCAACGACGGCTACCTGACCTCCCGAATCCCCGGCGAAGATCGAAGAGCGCCGCAAAATACAATTGATGAGACCGTGTGGGAGACGCTGCGTCGCGATCTACTAGCCGTCTGGGCGAAGCTGAAGGAGGTGCTCTACCCCCGCTACCTCCTAGGTGGTACCATGTTCGACTCAGATACTGGCCTTCGAGGCGCTTACTCCAATATTCGCGGTGCTGGGCTCGCGGGCACGAGGGAGGAGCTTACGGGGTTGGCTAGCCGGATGATCGATGCTGAGGCTCTGCTCCAGAGTAATCTGACACCTGGGTTGCGCGACTGGGACCTTTGGGGTCCCCTTATCTTCTGCCTACTCCTAAGTCTCCTGCTGAGCTTCACTGCCCGCCCCGAGCAGAGGGATCATGTGTTTAGTGGTGTCTTTGCCATGGTCTGGCTGGGTGAGGCCGTCGTGACTCTTCAGATCAAGCTGTTGGGAGGCAACATGTTCGTATCTCCCATATTTTGTTCATTTGGGCATTTTGGTTGCTAACTTCAAGTACAGTTCCTTCGCTCAGAGCGTCTGCATCATTGGATATACACTGTTCCCCCTGGTTCTCGCCGCCCTCATGTCGGCTCTAAGCCTGCACTGGATTGCCCGCATACCCGTCTACCTCGTTCTCATTTCGTGGTCCTTCGCTGCAGGCGTCAGCATCCTGGGTGGTAGCGGCGTCGTAAAGAACCGGGTAGCCATCGCTGTCTACCCCCTACTCGTCTTTTACCTAGGCTTGGGATGCCTGTGCTTTATCAGTTAGGCCGGTAGCGGCTTTTCTCAGGGGACGTGGAAGGGAGGAGCCCAATGTGGAGGCCCGAATTCGAAATCTACAATCCAAGGTATCCGATGGTCGCTGGGAAATGGGGGGGAGTTTGTTAAGTCTGTGTATTTCTATATTTGAACCAAGGGGTTCCAGCAATCTGGAACATGGTATATCTTGAGTCTCCAGGTGTCCATCGTGGTCGATGACTTGGCGACTTTCTTTAGTAGCTTCATTGGTTTTTAGGGTCCTGTATCTGCATCTTTAGAATCATGAACTGAAACACGGTTGACATCGCCTTTGAGACGGAACGCATTCTAGCCCGCCACGATGATGCACGAGAGACTGACATGCACCCTGCTCCTTGCTCCTTGCTGGAAGAAGGTGGATCACGATAACGAACACCCTCATTGGCATGTGCTCACACCGCCGGGCCTAGGTAGCCATTTCCGAGTTCCCCGTCTGTACTCTGTACCGTTTCTAGGGAACAAAGGGTCTTGGATGGATTGGGTAGGGTGAGATCCCTGCCATTAGCAGCAGTAGCAAAGACCGCATCGGCCGGGAGGTTTGACGGACATCTATTGTCCAATGTGAGCAAGCCAGCCCGTTGGAGCCAATTCCACAGCCGCGGGTCGTCAAGCTAAGGCAAGGCACAAGGCGTCCTTGATGCCAAGTTTGGGAGATGATGTAGGTAGTTGTAGGTAGCTCCGAAGAATGGAAGCATGGCATGGACGCAGGGCATGGAAGTGCTGTGGGTTGCGCAACCTCGTACGTACCCCCTTTCTAGTTTAGAAATGGAACGTCAGGTAAAATTTATAAAACAAAACACAATCCCGGAACCCATTCTGCCAACTCTTCTTTCCTGCATAACGAGGTAGCCAAGGTACTGTTCAATGGCAGTGACAATTGAATCAATGAGATGTCGGCTGTATTTTTCCCATTGGGGGCCGTGTAATTCCCTCCCCCCATGCGGCATACCTACTGTACCTACCTATCTTCATTTATTCCATTACCCCTCCTTCTGACAACGGCGCCTGGCGTGGGCGGTGAGGGCTTAGTTAGGTTGGCTGGTTATTTGGACGTCGGCGAGTCTGCTCCGTACACGGCCTTGATTGGAGGAGAGAGAAGCCTGAGCCCTCAACCGCCGGGCCCTCATCTTCGTTTCCAGCGACAGCAAGAACGAGCAACCAACCCCGAGCCAGGCCTTTGCGACAGCCCGATTTCTACGACGCACCATATTTCCACAGACGCCAGTGTCCTTGATTTACCTACACGACGCACTCTCCGACGCCCAAGGAATATTCAGCTGATACACAATATCGAAATCCTGCACTGGGGAGGCTCTGTCTCCCGCCCGTCCATATTTGCCGCCGACCCCAAACCCTCCCCCCCCCGTTCCCCAACCGACCTAGGTACCTACATACCTTGCTTGGGTTTAATACCTATCCTGCCTGCTGCTGCTTCACCTTGTCCAGCCATCATCGATCCTGTCTAGCCGCCCACCCTCCGACGCCTCACTGTCAGCCCGCCATGGCCGACGACGCTCCCGACGCCAGCCCCAAGAACGAACCTCTCAACATCGAGACCAAGGAGGACGCCGAGACTCGCGCCGCCCGCCGCGAGCTCAAGCAGTCGTCTATCTCCGACTCCCAAACGGGTTCCGGCTCTGCGACACCCGCCGCGAATGCCCTCGATGCCGCCGACGATAGTCTGAAGGACCAGGTTGCGTCGCCAAAGAAGAAGCGCGCACATGACCAACTCGACACCGAGAAGGAGAGCGAGGACACTGATGCTAACAGTGTTACGTCTTCCGATTCTACCAAGGACAGGGCTTTGCGACTAGAACCAGAGAAGAAGCGACATCGGGATGAAGACTCTAACGATGCTGACCTGGTATGTCTTTTTTTTCTTCTTCTCTATCTAGTGCCAAGCGCATGTCTATTTCCCTATCTTCCCGTTCCTAACACCTTGTAGACGTCAACAACTGCCTCAAGCCAGGAAGCGACAAAGGGAGACGAGGCTGGCAAGTCACCCACCAAGCAATCGCAACCACAAACATCCGCCAACGCCTTTTCCGCATCTGGATTTGGAAAGCTGTCTTCGGGTTCATCGCCATTCGTAACTCTGGGCAACTCCAAAGGCGGCAGTGTCTTCGGTTCATCGACATCCGGGACCCCGTCGCTCTCCTCATTTGCTTCTCCTGCTCCCACGCCCGCTGCCGCCCAGCCTCCTGCCGCACCTAGGCTTACCTTTGGAGGTGCCAGCGGCGCGTCGCCATTTGCGGGCTTGTCATCGCGCACAAATGGATTTGGAAGCACGCTCGGCGGGGGTGCGTTTGGTTCTGCTCTTTCTGGCGCCAAACCCCTCACCAGCTTTGCGGCACCTGGACGGGAACCTCTCAAGAGCGAAAAACCGGCGAAGCCGTTTGGTGCACCTGAAAGCGACGACGAGGATAGCAACGATGGTGATGACGCGGACGATGATGCTGTGCCGGAAGAAGCCGAGCGGGCTTTGTCGCCAGAGAAGGAGTCAGATGAAAAGAAGAAGCTGAAGCTTCAAAAGGGTAAGTGCCATGAGATTTTCGCTTATGGAGCTGTGGTTCTGATGTCGTTTAGTCGAGGTAAATGATGGTGAAGCTGGAGAGGCCACGGTCTTGTCTGTGAGAGCCAAGATGTTCTATCACGATAAGGAAGCGGGCTGGAAGGAGCGAGGTGCGGGCATGTTGAAGATCAATGTCCCCCAAGTCTGTGTTGACTACGACGATAACGGCGGCGTTATCCCCGGTTCCTTTGATGCTTCAGCATTGGCGGTAGATGATGCCGAGGGAGCCGCAGCTTCGCAAGGCCACAAGGTCGCTCGCCTCCTCATGCGACAGGATCAGACTCACCGCGTCATTCTGAACACGGCGATAATGCCCGCTATGAAATTCCAGGAGAAGGCGTCCCTGAAATCAGTTGGAATCCTTTTCACTGCCTTTGAGGGCGAGCAGGCAAAGCCTGTCAGCATTACCATGAGGGTGAGTGGTATCTGCGACCATATCTGGATATGGCAAGTAAACTAACCGCTGATGTGAATAGATGACGGCAGCGAACGCTAAGAGCTTCATGAACGAACTGGGCGTCATCCAAAGAGAACTCCAAAGCAGCTAGGCGCTGCCTCTGGAGAAAGTTGAAGAAATACGCTGTATTTCATAATTGTGCAAGCAAGCACTAGCCTTGTAGCTTTTGCCTGTTTGCGAGGCTCATATGCATGAGTTGAGGTGCATTCTGTCGGTTAAGACCAGCTAGGAGCCATCAAGTTGGGCGGTATTGATGAAGGCAGATATATGAGTCTACGAGGACATGGCTCTGCCCAGGTTGGTGCGGACATGTTGATACAGAATGGTGAGCGGTTTGGTCATTGCCCTGGCTTTATGAACCGGCAATGTGGATAGAGTCGTGTACACAACATAGCCAGAGGCGCAGCAGGATGTTAGGGAACTCAGAACGGAGTGAAGGGGCCCTGGACTTATCCAAGCCGATATAGGCTGGAGGGTGAAGCGCGAGGCAGGTCATGCGTTGGCGATACACTCGCAATCATGCCAATCCAAGCAATTAGGTTGATTAGGTTGAATCTACATTTTACCGTGGCTCAAAGCGTACCTAGGGAATAGGCAGCAACTTCATCTGATGATTGTTTTGTTTACTCCATCTATCCGTCGTCTATTTATAGGTGCCTGCCTACCTACCGGTAGTTCTGACAATATCTTGGCTTGTCGCAGCGTCGAGCCTGTTTGGATAGAGTCACACGTGATTTGGTGTCAATCTCGCGGCTGCCTCTTTTTCGGGTGATGGTGTCAGATTACGACGACCTTTACTGTTAAAAGCTCAGTTCTTTCAGCGACGCGGAAGCGTGCAGCCTTTGAAACTGGTGTCTATCCCACGAGTTCCAACGATATTTGCAGACAGATCTAGCAGATGCGATGTCAGAGCTAGAAGGGCCCCCGAGGGCGGCCAAGGCGGCCTCCACCACTCGCGGCGGAAAGCGAAAGCGAGGCTCGAATTTAGAGACTCCGGCCACAGAATCGTCTGGTGAAGCGCAGATCACTAATGGAACTAAGAGGACGGCAAAAGGGCAAAAAGCCAACCCGAGGCCAAAGAAAGGCACCAGCAGCACAGCTGAGAGTGAATCAGACTGGCCCGAATCACTCAAACTCCTGGAGCAAACACATCGCGCCCTGAACCTCGTCTTTACCTTTTGTTGCACAAGGAAGCACATTGCGACGACGTTCGACACGATCAAGTCGGCCGTCGAAACCCACACAAAACGTCCCTTGTCCATCGAAGAGGTGTCGTCCATGGTAGCACTTCGCCCGGAAGGCATCAACTTTGCATATGTCGACGAGCTTATGCTGCAACTCGACATCAAGGCTGCGGAGAAAGACGATGTATTTCGGAGTGGGGGGTCAACAAGATCCCAAGCCCCGGCTCACGATGCCTCAGTCGGAGGCTGGACAGGCATGGACAGCCTAGATCGGCAGCACCAACGGGAAGCTGAGCCCGGTGGGCGAGAGGTGCTCTACTTTGAGTTTATTGACGGTGATTTGAAGCGACAGGTTCCAGGCAGGACATCTGGCGAGCCTGCGAATCCGAACCGGAGGCTGCGCGATGAGCAGTTGAGAATGCCGGTGTTCAGTCAGAAGCAAATGACGGCCTTAATTGAGAGACGGAACCAGAAGTTTGCAAAGGCCATAGATGCCTTCCTGAAAAAGTGTGTCAAGGACAAACTAGACCCGGAAGAAACGTTGGAAACCCGGACGAAGGCCTTCATCCCGGCGCCGTCTAACCAGGATGCGTTTGCGTCTGAGAAGGCGGCAGAATCCATCCCCGAGAGCATCCCGAAAGAACGGAAGACGATACCAGAGATTGTTCAGGAGCTCAAGGAGAGTCCTTGGTACACGGGACAGATTGTCCCTGACGGCCATCGTGTGTTCGAAATACAAGAGCCTGTCTACGGGGATCTCAACTTTCTTCTCAGCCAGGACTTGGTAAATGCCCTGTACAACGCAAAGGGCATCACGCAGTTCTACGCACACCAATCTGAAGCCCTCAATTGTCTTCATGAAGGGCACCATGTCGTGGTGTCCACTTCGACCAGCTCTGGCAAGAGTCTGATTTACCAGCTTCCTGTGCTCTACGCACTTGAGAAGGATTACAGCTCAAGAGCGATGTACATTTTCCCAACGAAGGCATTAGCACAGGACCAAAAACGCAGTCTGAAGGAGATGATGGGGTACATGCCCGGCCTTGAAGAGACCATGGTCGAGACTTTTGATGGCGATACTCCCATGAGTGAGCGTAACGCTATTCGGGAAGAGGCGAGGATCATCTTCACCAACCCGGATATGCTACATTTGACTATTCTGCCACAAGAGGAGCGCTGGAGGACGTTCCTAAAGAATTTGAAATACGTTGTTGGTAAGTGTGATGAGTGTCTGTCTTGCGATCTGATCTGCCCGAGACTGACGATGCGTCTCAGTCGATGAGTTACACTACTACAATGGCCAGATGGGGTCGCATGTTTCCTTCATCATGCGAAGACTTCGGCGGGTATGTGCTGCTGTCGGTAACCGACGTGTGAAGTTCATCTCGTGCTCGGCAACGGTAGCCAATCCCAGGGAGCATTTCAAGACCATCTTTGGGATTGAGAATGTGCAGCTGATCGACTTCGACGGATCGCCCTCTGGACGCAAGGAGTTTCTGTGCTGGAACACTCCTTACAAAGACCCGGGTGATCCAGCCTCAGGCCGTGGCAGTGCAAAGTTCGAATGCGCCCGCCTTTTTTGTGCCCTCATGCTCAGAGGAGTGAGGATCATTGCATTCTGCAGGGTGCGAGCCCAATGCGAGGCACTCGTGAGTGCCGTGAGGCAAGAGTTGGAAGCCATCGGACGGCCAGAGTGCAGTAATTTAGTCATGGGCTACCGCGGCGGTTATACGCCCCAGGACCGACGCAGAATCGAGTCCGAGATGTTTCAGGGCAAGCTGTTGGGGATCGTGGCGACCACGGCACTGGAGCTGGGCATCGATATTGGCTCGCTGGACTGTGTCATGACATGGGGATTCCCATATACCATCGCCAATCTGCGTCAACAAAGCGGCCGGGCAGGCCGTCGTAACAAGGACTCGCTCTCGATCCTGGTTGGAGATGGCTTCCCTACCGACCAGCACTATATGCAGAACCCGGGGGAGCTCTTCACGAAGCCCAACTGCGAGCTGCAGGTGGACCTGGAGTGCATGTTGGTCCGCGAAGGACACATCCAGTGTGCGGCATACGAAATGCCGATCCGGCCGCAAGAGGACTCCAAATACTTCGGCACAGACTTGCCGAAGATATGCGACGAGCGCCTGACGAAGGATGAGCTAGGGTACTATCACTGCCACGATCGGTTTCGGCCAATGCCTGCAAAGTATGTTGCGATTCGAGATACAGAAGATGAGCACTTTGCCATCGTGGATATTACGAACGGGCGAAACGTGGTCCTGGAAGAGCTGGAGGCCTCTCGGGCGACTTTTACCATCTACGACGGAGCAATCTTTCTGCACCAAGGAAATTCTTACCTCGTCCGAGACTTTCTGCCTGATAAGGGGATGGCCAAGGTAGAGAGAGTCAAGGTGGATTGGACGACTTTGCAACGCGACTATACGGATATTGACCCGACCGAGACTGAGGCAATCCGAACCATTACGGGGTCGCGGTCTCATGCTTACTATGGGGCAATCAAGATCAAGCAGAAGGTGTTTGGTTTCTTCAAGGTTGACAAGAAGGGACGAGTGTTGGATGCCGTGCATGTGGACAACCCGCCCGTCATCCGGTTTAGCAAGGGGATGTGGCTCGACGTCCCAAAGAAGGCCCTCGACATTCTGCAAGCGCGGCACCTACACGTGGGTGCCGCGATCCATGCGGCTGAGCATGCCATCATGAGTCTACTGCCGACGTTTGTTGTCAGCATGCCGGGCGACGTGCGGACCGAGTGCAAGTCGGCGCTAAAGGAGTTTGCGAAACAAGAGACGCAGCGGAAGCGGCCGGCGCGGTTGACCTTTTACGACACCAAAGGCGGCGCGGGAGGGTCAGGGATCAGCACCAAAGCGTTTGACCACATCGACCAGCTGCTACGAGACGCGCTGCGGAGAGTTGAAGGGTGTCACTGTCAGCGTGGTTGCGTCGAGTGCGTGGCGTCGGAGCAGTGTAAGGAGGCGAACGAGGTGATGAGCAAGGCGGGGAGCCAAGTGGTTCTCAAGACATTGTTGAACATGGAGGTCGACGTGGATGAGTTGCCGATGGGACCGGAGCTATACATTCCTGTTGGGACTGAGACGGTGGTTGTCGCTCAGCCGGTGCCGTATAAGCCGCGAGAGGCGGCCTTTGAGGATGAACGCACGAAAGGGGCGCGGTAGGTAGGTAGGTAGTGCAGTGAGAGTCTGGGGAACCTGGGAAGAGACTTGGGAGACTCGATTGTGGAGACGGAGCGTGGCACTGCTGGTTTTGTTCTGTCTGGGAGATGGCGCGGAAGAAGAAGATATTGTTTGGTGTGACGATTCTACACGAGATGGTATATGAGAGCTAAATCAAGGTCCACTGGTACATACGACCATAGCTCACAGGAAGCACGGGGTCCCGTCTGCTCCCCCCTAGTTAAACTGTGAAGCGCTGGACTAGTAGTTGGGTCGGTGACGACCAGCGAATCCCCGGTGTTGTATGTTCCGGTTCTCTTTTTGCCTTTTTATCCATTTGTCCACCACATTCAGTCGGCCCAGATTGGTTCCTGCTTGCTACAAGGTCATATGTAGACATACATAAGTACTCTCTCGTGTTTTTTGCGATGCAATATGGTCTCGATAATGTGACAGGGGGTGAGGACGGCTCGGAACACGGCACAGAGAACGGGGCATGCATATGTTTCGTCGTTTTATCCCCTGCCAAGTGCCCTTGAATGAGGTTGGACACAAGCTTTTTGAGATCCGCCTCTAGCCTAGGTCGGTAACGCTAGGTACTAGCCTGGGCTGAAACGGGCCTGTTTAGCGACAGACCTTGGGCTCGGCGAATGATAAGCCATGGGTAACACGTCCAAGGGACAACGCCGATCAACAACGCAGGTAGGGCAAGGATTACTATGAATAGCTACCATCAGGTACTTACCAAAGTAGGGATGAAGCTCGCAACTAGAAGGTGGCGTAGCTCTCTGGTCGACCTAGTCATCGGAAGTTGTCGGCTGAGCCCGTTGTGGCTGTACATAGTACAACAAGCCAATATGGTGGAAATCCAATGACCGTTGAGGAGTCTGAGTGTGAAACGATGGAACCGGGTAAGTATTGGAGCCACAAACACAGATGAGGAGAAGAAACACGGCCGAGCACCTCGTCTCTCGAGGTTATTTGATTGGATGTCTGGTTAGGGAGTACATAGTACCTCCGTAAGCATTCTCCTCTTCCCCATGACCGGGGTCTCCGGATCCTAGCCCCCATCCCCCGAGGTCCAGTCAGGGCAACACACAGCCGTTGGGGGGCGGCGCATCTTTCCCAAGACGGCGGATGCCAGTTTAGATCCATATGCTCTTATGCCGGGAACGTGGAGAAGAGGTCTCGAATTGAGGGAGGCTGAAGACCATGAGCAACCCGAATGAGCTAGGAGGATGGGACGGATACCTACCTATCAATACCTAGGTCGGTCCCAGCTAGGTAGGTAGGTGCGAAGGCAGTCGGTACCTACTCCCTAGGTAGCATTGAGAGGGTTAAAGAAAGGACGGGAAGGACTTTCGCTCATGCAGGGTGGTTCTTTCCTGTTACCGAATACTAATGTAGTACTGTCCCGTTACCATTCATCGTCGGTTACTACTTTAACTCGCAACTTCCTCTACCACACTCTACCCACCTCCTCACACATCCTAGGCTTCCACCGCTACCCATTCCCAACTGATCAACCATCCATTGTCGCAAGATACTCCAAGACAAAACGCCACGACCACCCATCCGACTGAAACAAAGAAAGAGAGAAAAAAAAAAGTGACGTCAAAACGGACCACACCTCCCTTCCCGTCCCCATTCCTCCTCTCCCGAGCCATGGATCGCGACAGGTCCTCACCATCTCCCTCGGGACATCACCGATCTTATCCTCCCCAACTTGCCCCTACCGACAGCTACGACGAGCACCTTCTCCCCACCCCGATTAGTTACGACGCATTCAAGGAACAGCCGATGAAGCGTAAAACGCCCTGGATCCGACAATCGGGCGAGAGCGGCCGGAGAGGATTCCATCTCATCCACTTCCTCCGAGTCTCTCTCAAGTCGACGAGTCGGGCTGGGTTGCTATGTAACCTCTTTTGGCCAGTTGTTCCCGCGGCCATTGCTGTTCGATGTGAGTGCTCCAATGGCATCGGGACATGTTGCTTGTGTCTAGACTATACCCCCATTTAGATGTTGCTGACTCCTCGAATAGATACCCTCCCTGACTACCACACGCTCATCTTTACCCTCGCTTACATCGCCATGGTGCCCTGCGCCAATATGATCGGCTTCGCTGGACAGGAGCTCGCTCGGAAAGTTCCCCATGTTTTTGGTGTCCTTACTGAGATCACGTATGTCTATCTAGTTGTTCCTCTGATAATTCAATGTCATGACACTAACGTTATGTAGCTGTGGCTCTGTTGTGGAAATCGTGTTATTCATGGTACTATTGTCGATGGACCAATTCTACGTCATCAAAGCTGCTATCCTGGGTTCGATTCTGGCCACCATGGTCCTTTGCCTGGGCTTTTGTTTCTTCGTGGGCGGCTTGAACAAGGAAGAACAGACCTTCAGCGACGCTATTAGCGAGGCTGGGAGCGGCTTGCTTCTCACTGCGTATGTTTGATCCAACTGTGTCCCCCCTTATCGTGTCGCTCGGATCCTGACTCTGTCACAGAGGCGTGGTCCTAGCCGTTCCAACCGTCTTCAAGCATGGACTTGGTAGCGGATTAACACCTCTGTCTGCCGATGATCTCGACCATATAGTCCTCCAGATCTCTCGCGTCGTCTCTATTCTCCTCATGATCGCCTACGTCGTCTATGTATTCTTCCAAGCCCAGAGCCACCATGGAATCTACGACGCCGTCTTCGAACACGACGAGCAACGCAACGACGACAGAGAAAAGCATGAGGCCAAGGCCAAGCTCACCCTGACGGAGTGTATTATCGCCCTTTCCCTTTCCATCGGCCTGGTATCCTTGATTGCCATCATCCTGGTCCTTCAGATCGAGCACGTTATTCAGAATGGGGATGTCTCGGACGCCTTCATGGGTCTTATCCTGGTGCCTTTCATTGAGAAGTTCTCAGAGCACATTACCGCCATCGACGAGGCTTGGGACAACCAAATGAACTTTGCACTTTCTCATATCCTGGGTGCTACTCTCCAAACTGCCCTGTTCAACGCGCCCCTGGCTGTCATTGTTAGCTGGGGCCTCGGCAAGGGACTCAACCTCAGCTTTGACATCTTCAACCTCGTCATGCTTATTCTCGCTATCCTCACTGTTGGAGGCTTCTTGCGGGACCAGAAGAGTAACTACCTCGAGGGATTCCTCCTCGTCACGCTCTACTTTGCTATCGGCGTCGCTGCGTATTACTACCCCGACCCCGTCCACCATGGAGGTCACTGAGGCGACCACGAAACGAACGACTTGGTTTCGTACTCTTTTACGACATATACGACCGACTGAACGAATTTCCGTTTGCTATGCATTCCTAGCTGATTATGGCACCAGCTTGGAGCATACTCTGCGGAATCTACGAACCTTCTAGACAACTTAGCGAGCAATGGTTTATGATAGAGCATGAATGGTTTGGATCGAGGAGCTCAACGGCATTTGAGCATTCGACTGGAGTCGATATAGCTGAGGATGTTTAGAATAGTATCGAAAAACATAATGATTCAACGCTTTTGCTGAAACATATTCTTTTCCCGTACTGCGATGCATGTAGTCCTCCCCATAAATGTCACAACTAAATAGAAATAGTACCCAGGCCATTAGAAAAAAACAAGGTCATCCTCCTTCCACCCCATACCCAAGAATATCTCCCTAGCAGCCTTCTCCATTGGCGGCGGTCCGCACACCAGTACCAGCTCATCGCCCTCCCCGCTTACTACCACCTTCCTCACCTCCTCTCCGTACAGCTCCTTGTTCAGGCGCCCCGTGAAGCCCCTCCAACCCGCCGGCGGTTTCGTCAGGGCGTGGATGACGCGACACCGGTCCGGGTTCGCAGCAACAAACTCATCTAGCTCCTCCTTGCACAGGATATCCTCTTCCGCTCTGTTCCCGTTAAACACAAGACAGGGCGTTGGGTCAGATGGGTCGCGCAGCACCGCGCGGAGGACCTGTCGGATCGGCGTGATACCTGAACCGCCACAGATCATGATGAAGCGACGGACGCGGCGCTCCCGACCTGCGAGAGTGCAGAGGCCGCGGCCGAGGTACTCGAACTTTCCGACTGGGCCCTTGAAGTCAACGAAGTGGCCGAGCGGGATGGAGTCGAGGGCTTGTGTCATGACGCCGCCCTTGCGCTCGGGGGTGTCATAGTAGATCTTGATGAGGACATCCAGGCGGCCGCGCTCGGAGCCGTCGGAGTAGGGCGTGTAAGCGCGGATGATAGCCTCGCGGGTCGCGGGGTCTCGGAGACGCATCATGAGGTGCTGGCCGGTGGGGAGGCCGATTTCTTGGTCGTCATGGTTGAGTTTGAAAGTGAAGATCTTGGTGTCTGACGAGATGGAATTCTTGCTCTCGAGGATGGCTTTGCTCCAGACTTTGGATTGGAGGAAGATGGGCCGGCTGGGGTCGTCTTCGGCCGAGTCATCTTCGTTGAGGGCGGCGCGGGAGGCTTCGTCGAGGGTGCCGATGTGGTAGTCGGGCATCATTGCCTTGGCGTTTTCGCTGTCTGAAAGGAGAGAGTTAGTCTGATGCTGAGGAGGTGATACTACAGGAGTAAGAATACGTACGAATCGTGACAAATTCCTCCGTCACGTCCTGACCGGCAGCGCCAAAGATGGATGCCGCGCCGCCAGGATGCCCTTCCAGGAAAGCCGTGCCGTCGTAGACTTGTCCGTTGACGACGAACCAGGGCTCGACCTCCCCGTCATGTTGCTTTAGCTCTGAAGCAGTGACGGTTCGGTCAACCTTGGGATTGGTCATGCAGATTTCCTTCTCAGGGACCTGTTCCACCGCCTCCTCTGCTTCGCCGGACACCTTCTCGCCCCAGAAGCCATTGGCGAGGTTTCCGCCTGTCTTCTTCACGCGTTCCATCCAACCACCTGGTATCAGAGCGGGCTGGGTGGGATGCTCAAAACGGAGGGAGTGTGCCTCTTTGTGGATCACCACCCGGAACCATGGGTTGTTCATCATACCCAGGACGCTCCAGTACATGTCACGAGGCTGGACCATCATGGAGTCGTCCATGGCCCGGATCATGATGTCGTCGGCCTCCTGGAGCTCGTCGGTAGAAATATCGATCTCCCAAAAGCACCAGCAGAAACAGGCCTCTCGCCACCAAATATCAACCTTGCCGCCATACAAGGTATCTCCCTCCGGTGCTAGTCGGTAGTCATCCTCGGGGTATCTGATGCTGCCCAGTCTCCAAGACTTGCCCTTGTCTAAAGTCACTTCTAACCTGGTAACACGCTTCCCGCCACCACTATACGCATATCCTCGGACGTTATAGATTGAGGGGCCGTTCGTAAGGGGCACCCTCTCATCGTGACCCGGATAGCATATTGCGCTATTGGTGTTGAGATCGTAAATGGCATAGTTCTCGTCTTTCCAGACCTCTGGCAAGTCAGCACTTGCCTCGGGTGTGATCATGGTCGGGAGGACTCGATTATCGTAGATGTGGTACCAGTTGTCGCTAGGTTCAGGAGTGACGATAATCCTCTTTAGCCACTTGACGCTTCTTCCACCGATTTGGCCAGGGATGATGATTCGAACAGGCTTTCCATGGTCGGGATGGAGAGTTTCTCCATTCATCTTATGGGCAACCATGACACCTCTGTTAGGGTCCATACACCAGTTTAGCTTGATAGATGTGCCATAGTATCCGTTTGGTAACTTGTCTGCGCCCTCAAAGCAGACATATCTGGCACCTCGTTTCGGAATTGCGTCGGCTAGCAACTTTCCGATGGGAACTCCGGTCCACAACGCAGTCGACAGACCAGCAGCCCCCCAGGAAAAGCCCTTTGTTTTCCGCACGATGTTTTGTTCTTTTCGACGGTTTCCGGCGCAGACGAGAGTGACTGGGTATGTCGATTGCTCATATTGAGTGAGTAGATCCCTCACAGTCATAGTGATCGGCTTTTCAACCATGCCCTCGATCTGGAACTCCCAGTCCAGCATTTCAGAGTCTTCACACTTGGGGACCGCTCCGTGGTTTCGAACATAGTGAAGATCTTCAGTGGTCAGAAACCCTTCGTCATAGAGCTCGCCCAAGGGTGCCTCGACGTTGAAAGGGTGAACTCCAGTGAGACGGATTAATCGTGGGTCACGCCTGACATGGTTGTCCGGAGTCTTGAGATCCTCGGGAAGAACGCCTTTTGTCCCGAACGCTGGTGGTAGCGGGTATGGTTTGATGTCGGTGATTAAAGGGACGTCGAACGTGGGAATCTGTTGCAAATCCTGAAAACTACTTATTCGAGATGGCTTGGCCGTGTCTGGAGGACTGGGTGGAAAGATGGTGTTGGTTGAGACTTCCGAATCCTCAGGGACGCTCCGTAGAGCAAAGGTTGATAGAAGTTCCATGTCTGAACGCGTGGGTTTACCGCAAAACGAAATAAGAGATTGAATCAAGTCAACAGCAAGTAGAAGCCGAGCCTTGGAGTTCGGACGGATGATGCTGGCTGATAACGAGAGTGTTGCTGGAAACTCGACATGTCCGCTGGGCCGTTGTCAGACCTAGCGACTCCCGTGGTTCGGGTCCACTGGATCGGGAGAAGTACGCTCATGATTCCGGATTGAGGCAGGAGATGCAAATCACAAATCGGGTGAGCGCTTCGAATATCGAGAGCGTCCGCGGAGGTGCGAGGAAATAGTCTATATCGGTATCATGTAGTCGGCATTCGACGAATCACGGAGGCTGATAAGACGAGTTTCACCGGAGATGTCAAAACCGCAGGGGTCTCCACTTGGTCGCGACTGACGAAGATAGGGAGATAAAGCGATCGAAAGGGATAGAGCCGGAGAAAGCAAATCTGGGAATTCTTCTTCTTCTTCTTCTCTTCCTTCGAGGCTCTGTTGGGATGCTTTCTTCTTTGCTCATAATTTCGCCGAGCTGCGAGATTGGTCGAGTCTACCATAGTTCCTCATCATCGCTGAGCGTCGTCATCTTTCCGGCTATAGTGTCGAGATGATAGATGCATCAAAGGGGCTCTGATGTCTCGAGTACAGGCCAATTGATTGACAGCTTTGCGAGCGAAGGACATACGAAGTAGGAAGCACTGAGGAATTTCCACTGGGGTGACCCTGAGATGAAGGTTTGGTGTAAGTGATCAATTTGGAGACATCTATGGTGGTTCAAGACTGCGTTTTCGCTAACGCCGCAACATTTTTCCGGCTCAATGAGGGGCGACAAGTCACCGGTACATTGAATGACTTAATGGAACCAACATCCCTTCTGTCAGACTAGCTTATAAGGGGCATAGATCTTCCTCTAGTGTCTCAGAATGAGGAATTTTTAAGCCTTTCTTGGCTTAGTTAATATTGCTTGAAGAATTATGCTCCTCGTATTAGGCAGTTTTGGGGAAATCCCAGTCTCACTTAAGTTCCATTGTGAGGTAGAAGCCCCACCGACTGCCACCTCAGGTCAAGATGGTGAGGTACGTACATACCCAATCAGCTGTAGGGCATCCAACCTCTGGCCTTCCGCGGGCAAGTTCAAAGTCAGTAACATCAGGGTTCCAAATCTCAAGAGCAACAACCATAACACGCCGTGTTCTTTCGCAATTCCTCCGTCCTGCTGTGACGGACGCACCCATGTCGGCTCTGTTGCCCTGTCTACAGTACCATTTCTTGGGGAAGTACATCCCTTAGCAGTCCGCGCGCGCCGAATGTAGCGCCGCCGCCATACCCTCCTCACAGACGAAATTCATACGCCAACAGTCGCCTCGCTTCTTCACTGCATCGTGATCCACCATGGATCGCGCAAGGAAGCGTACGTCCCTCCCAGTCCCATTTCCACTGATTGTTTCTGGCTCACTCACCGGCGTTGTAGGCGAACTGCGCACTTTGAATGAGAGAGCCTGGGATGGCGAAAAAGGTGTGAATCACTCCCGCCAACCTCGAAACCCCCACCTCCCCCCCGTCGACTGATGACCAAATCGCAGACATCTTTCCGGTTGCCAAGTCCCTCGATTCGTCTCTCAAGAAGAATACCGCCTTCATTAAACGATTGCGAACCGCTGTCACGGCCGCCACCCTGAGTACCTTCTTGCAGGAGATCAAAACGCTGAGCCTGCACAAATACCTGTCCGAGATCATATCCGCCTGCTATGAAGGCCTTTGCCGACTCAAAACACCCGGGGAGATCGAGGCGGGCGTTGAGATTGTTAGTGCTCTTCACCAACGATTTGGACCGGGCGAATTCACGGAATACTTGGCTTGGCTGCTCGGCAAGGGCATGGCCACGCCCGACAAGAGCATCCTGAAGAGTTTGGCCACAGAGACTCGCGAAAGGGAAGAGAAGGAGCGCATTACCCGCCAGCGCGCATTGCTGCGTGTTGTCACCGAGCTGTGGTTGGTTGGCGCACTGAGGACTCTGGATGATGCCAGCAAACCTGACGAAACGACCAAGGGAGCTGCGGGCAAATCCGCCGAGCTCAAGACTCGAACTAGTACGGGCAAAGGCACTGGAACCGAACCTTTCCCACTGGAAGTCCTCAAAGATTTACTGGGTCATGATCGCGAACACGCAAACCTTCCACTCCTCGTCATCTTCGTCAAATCATTCAGTTGGGATATTCTAGGAGTGAAACCTTCCGGCGCCGAAGGCCGAAGGACCGTGGAAGAAGATGGGACTACCGCGACCAACGGGGAAGCGCAGGAAAATGATGACCAGTCTGGCGCGGACCAATCTTTCACGGAACCAGAGCTGCGAGAACTCTTCAGAAACGTTCTGAAGAGGTACTTCGAGGATGTCAAGGGGCACATTTTGAGGGATCAAAAATCGATCCAATCCCAGGCCCGCCGTAATGCCGAGGCATACGTCAAGTCGGGCGAAGTCTTCGAAGACCGACAGGCCAATTACGAGAAGCAGGTCAAGGCTCAGGAGCGCCTTGTCTCCAACGCCCAGGTCATCGCTGACGCCATCGGCGCTGAAATGCCGGATCTTAAAAATTCGGAGAACGCTCTTGGTGCTTCTAATGGCTCGATTGGCCTTGTCAAGACGGGTGATTACCTCCGGTCGATGGGAGACGGCGCGGGAATCTGGGAGGACGAAGATGAGCGACGTTTCTACGAAAACTTGGTGGATCTGAAGGGCAAGGTCCCCCCCATTCTGCTCGAGGACGGTAAGAAGAAGAAGTCCGATTCTGATGAGCAGGTCGGCAAAAAGATCGAAGTCCCTGAGCCTACTAAGCCCAGTGATCCTGCCGAAGACCAGTCCATATCGATTGCAAACAAGACGATCGGAGCTCAAGTCGATGCTCTTCTCGCTCGCCTTCCCGAGCTCACGACAAAGGACATTGTTGACCAGACCGCGATTGACTTTTGCTTTCTCAATTCCAAAGCGTCACGGAATCGCCTAGTCAAGGGGCTGACTGAAGTGCCCAAGGGTAGAAGTGATTTGCTTCCCTGCTGGTCGCGTCTTGTTGCCACTCTTGGGAGATACATGCCAGATGTCCCAAAGGGCCTTGTGGACTACCTCGACGCCGAGTTCCGTAGCCTTCAGAGGCGTAAAGAAAAGGACTTCCTGGGCCAGGTTCGACTAAGCAACATCCGGTATCTTGCTGAGCTCACCAAGTTCGGAATTGTTCCCGAGCATGTCGTCTTCCATTGCCTAAAGGTCAGCTTGGACGATTTTTCGCGAATGAACATTGAGATATTGTGCAACCTCATTGAGAACTGCGGTCGATATCTCCTTCGGAACCCTGAGACGGCTCCTCGGATGGCAAGCTTCCTCGAGACTTTGCAGCGCAAAAAGTCCGTCCAGCACATTGGGCAACCTGAACGGATGCTTATTGATAATGCCGTGTATTATGTTGACCCTCCGGAGCGGCCGGCGATCGAGCAAAAGGAGAGAACGCCTATGGAGCTTTTTGTCCGCAAGCTGATCTATGTTGATATGACCAAGAGAAATTATAGCAAGATCTTGAAGCAGATCCGAAGACTTCACTGGGAAGAGACCGAGGTTAGTCCTCTTACTTCACCTTGGTTATGGAACAGCGCTCATTGTTGGCAGGTCGTTGCGATCTTGGAAAAGGTCTTCTCGAAACCCGGGAAGGTGAAGTATGGAAGCATCCACCTCCTTGGAATTCTATTAAGCGCCCTCTACCGTCACCATCCCGCATTCGTGGTCAAGGTTATCGACAATGTCATCGAATCACTTACCTTCGGGCTGGAACAGAACGACTATCGGTTCTACCAGCGACGGATTGCTGAAGTCAAGTACCTAGGCGAACTATACAACTACCGGATGCTCGAGCACCCGGTCATTTTCGATACTATGTACAAGATCATGACATTTGGATACGGTAGGTCATCGCACTTGATTCACCATTAAGGGGTGCCACTGATGATGGTCTCAGGCGGCCCGCCCATTCCCGGCAGATACATTGCGCTTGATCCGCCAGATGACTTCTTTCGAATTCGTCTTGTTGCTACAATGCTGGAAACCTGCGGCATGTTCTTCAACCGAGGCGCTGCTGGCAAGAAGCTGGATTATTTCCTTTCCTTTTTCCAGGTACAAATGTCCTTCACGCTGAAATGCCGGCCCTTGTACTGACTCGCAGGCAGTACTATGTACACACCAAGACATCTCTGCCGATGGACATTGAATTCACAGTGCAAGACACTTTTGCTCTGACGAGGCCGCAGTGGAAGCTTGCTTCGACCCTGGACGAGGCAGCCAAAGCATTCCAGCTCGCCGTCGCTCAAGACCAAAAGTCAGCTGGTGTCGACAAGACAGCCGACATGGACGACGCCACTAGTGATCCTTCGTCTGATGATGACAACGGCGATGGCGACGACGCAGACGGGGATGGTGAGGATGATAGTGCTTCTGAAGAGGAGGAAGCGGATGTAAGTTTTTTTTTTTTTTGGTTTTTTTTGGTTTTTTTTTTTTGGTTTTTCTCATCTATACCTGGATCTGTCGGCTGGTTGCTGTCGCTAACACTTTGTGATTCAGGACGTGGATGAAGAATTCGACCGCCAGAGCACCTTTGATGACGAGGCTGTTGTTGTAACTCGACAGCAAGAAGAGGTCGACCCTGAGGATGAGGCTGAATTCGAGCGCGAGTACGCGAAGATGATGGCTGAGAGCCTCGAGTCGCGCAAGTTTGAGCGGAAGCAGCTGTTTGATGTGCCCCTCCCAGTACGCGCGAAGAACCGGGAGGCCTCATCGGCAGACTCGGGCAACGCAGAGCCCGTCCCTGGAAATACCATGGCCTTCTCCCTTCTGACCAAGAGAGGCAACCGTCAACAGGTAAGCCATCAGCGATGTAAGGACTCGAGGTATTGGCGTACTGACGTAGCTAGACGCGGACTGTGGAGCTGCCTTCTGACTCTACATTTGCTATTGCTATGAAGAACCAGCAGCAGGCCGAAAGGGAGGAGCAGCAGCGCATCAAGAACTTGGTGCTCAACTACGATCTTCAGCAGAGCGAAGATCCGGACGGTGGTACGGCTCCAACCCCCCAAAGACGTTAGAGAGTGACGGATACTTACATGTCGATCTAGGCAACGACCGGCCCGCAACGTACTACCACAACCGGATTGAAAGATCGAATAAGGACCGTGGACAGAGATCCCGTAAGCTCCAGCTCAGCGACGTCGATTGGTAGGTATAATTAGACGTGGCACAGAATTCACTTGCCATGCCTCCTGGGCTGCCCAGCCACAAAGGAGTATATGCCGCAACCGCGTCAGCAGGCACCTGCCGAGTTCCTCTACATGGCCAAGCTACCAACGCAGCAATGTCTCCGAAGCTCCTCTTTACATGAGCTAGCTGGACGCATAGGTGGTCGGTCAAGTAGTTTTGGAGGGCACTGCCATGATTCCCCCATCCAACCACCGTATCACGCATGAGATACCCCGGCCACTGGACAGTCGCGTTCCCGAGACACACCTCTGGAGCCTACTAATCCCAGGCATGAGGCATGGCAGTATGGAGGTGGTACCTTGTCTCGTCTGATGACGATAGAGAGTCGAAGAGTGAAGGTTCAAGTAACGGAATCGGAGGGGGGGTTGGGCACTTCCATGAGAAAGGGTGCTGCTGCCAGGTGCTGTGATGGAAACCGTCAGCTGGTGTGCTGTGAGAGAGCAGCAGCCGGTTTCCGGACAAGGGGGGAGGCGGCGGGTCGCTATATTGTTCCTCCACCGCGACCTGCTTCTACCTATAGTAGTAGTTTAGCTATCATTTGGCGGAAGGGCCCAGGGACTGTGCCATCTTACTCAGGTACGAGATCCTATAATTCAGTTAGGTTGACGGCTAGTTGCATCGAGAAATACCAGACTTCCCCGTCCGTTTCATATCAAGATATTGTAGTTGCGGATGACAAGGATCCAACTCCCAGTCAGTTTGCCTGTTTCCAGCCCGCCGTTTGTCTGTCCGCACACGTTTCGTATTCGTGATGGTTGGCGAGGTTATTGTGTCATTCATCTCTATTTGTTAGCCGAAGCTGTCTGTTTGATATTGAAAGCGGAGAGATGGAGTTGTGCGTGTGCAATGTAGTTAAGGGGTTCCCTATTCACAATTTCCAACTGCTTCAATGGACTTTCCATTGCAAGTTCAGCCATCGTTCCTGCTCCCCATTACCAAACCATTGCTACCTATGTACCTGCCTATCTTCCAGTTCTACTGCAATGGTAACAGCTCCTGCATCTTTTCCAGTCCCCTACTTACTAGGCAGGTACCATCAGCCCCTTAACCACGTTGCACACGCACAACTCCATCTCTCCGCTGTCAATACCGTCTGCGGGCACCCGTTAGGGTCTCAAAGACAGGGACCTCGCCTCTTCGGCTAGCCGTGATACCTCCAGGGTGAGGACATCACCGACTCGACGACGGTCAGGAGACCGGTTTAGGCGGGCTAGTTTGGTCCCCCTCTCTCCTCCCCAACGACCGGCGCTCTTTGACCAAGCTTGTTGGCAAGGTCGGAGTTTTCAAGTGACACTCTTCGTTGACAACTAACTTGAGGTTGCGGTTGACGAGCGTCGTCCCGAATAGTAGAGAGCCGTGCTTACTTTCGCTGTATTCGCCACCATCGCTCATTTGGAATCATGGCTGTGTCACTCGATTGGCCGGTGCAAGACGTAAGTGGTGGTATTGGAACCCCTAGGACTCGACTGATCGAAGCCAGATTATTTATACGACCATCATTGGCGTCCTCCTGTTGATGGCATGCCTCGAGTGGTTTCTCTGGGCTGCCGCCTTCGTTTACTGTCTCGTCAAGGTATTTCAAAAAGCAGAACACTGGTCTATCAATGCTCTCTGCATCATCGTCGGTCTTGCGTTCGTTCTATTGCGGTCAGTTGCCCCCATCTATATATCTTTTCCAACGGGCGACACTAGATCACACACTGAACCAAGATTGAAACACTTAGCTTCATCTTCCTCCCAGTCATGCTTGTCACACTACCGCTGCCCGACGCTGTAACTCGACTTTGGCCGCATGAGATGGTGGCATTCCTTCAGTGGTTTGCCTTTTGGAGCTTCGCGCTTCTCCTTACAATCCCATGGTTGTTCTGCATCTACCAGCTAGTAACGAACCAGCTGGGCAGAACGAAGCGAATCAAACAGGTCCTGGATGATGTTACGGCTCCAAAAGTTGTCGTCGTTATGCCCTGTTATCGGGAGGAACCCGAAGTCCTCGTCACAGCTATCAACTCGGTCGTCGACTGCGATTACCCGGCGGCGTGCATCCATGTCTTTCTGTCGTTTGATGGAGAACACGAAGACGAGCTATACCTCAACACCATTGACCATCTCTGTGTGCCACTTACCATGGAATCGTATCCTCGAAGCATCGACGTGACATACCGATCCGCCCGCGTTACTGTTTCGAGGTTCCCTCATGGAGGTAAACGACACTGCCAGAAGTTGACGTTTAAGCTCATCGACAAGGTCTATGAACAGTACCTGAAGCGGAACGATAACCTCTTTATTCTGTTCATCGATTCGGATTGTATTCTGGACAAAGTCTGCCTGCAGAACTTTGTCTACGATATGGAGCTCAGTCCCGGCAATACTAGAGACATGCTGGCAATGACTGGCGTCATCACCTCGACGACGAGGAAACACAGCGTCATCACGCTTCTGCAAGACATGGAATACATCCACGGCCAGCTTTTCGAGCGCACAGTCGAATCCGGTTGCGGCTCCGTTACCTGTCTTCCGGGTGCGTTGACTATGCTACGCTTCTCGGCTTTCAGGCGCATGGCCAAATACTACTTTGCGGACAAGACAGAACAATGCGAGGATCTGTTTGACTTTGCCAAATGCCACTTGGGAGAGGACCGCTGGCTGACACATCTCTTCATGATCGGAGCTAGGAAGCGTTACCAAATCCAAATGTGTACGTCGGCATTCTGCAAAACGGAGGCCGTACAAACCTATCGATCCCTGGTTAAGCAGCGGCGTCGATGGTTCCTCGGCTTCATCACCAACGAGGTGTGCATGCTAACAGATTGGCGGCTGTGGAAGCGGTACCCAATTCTGATACTGGTCCGCTTTATGCAGAATACCATCCGCACGACGGCACTCTTGTTCTTTATGATGGCTTTAGCCCTGATGACGACGGTGAAGAAGGTTGACGATCTGCCCGTCGGATTCATTGCCGTGTCTCTAGGACTCAACTGGCTTTTGATGCTGTACTTTGGGGCAAAGCTGCGACGTTTCAAGATATGGCTCTACCCGCTGATGTTTATTCTGAACCCGTTTTACAACTGGTACTACATGGTGTACGGGATCTTCACGGCCGGGCAACGGACATGGGGCGGCCCAAGGGCGGACGCAGCGGCGGCAGACACTCACACGACAGCACGTGAGGCTGTCGAACAAGCTGAGAAGAAGGGGGACGAATTGAATATTGTCCCGGAAACCTTCAGGCCGGCGCACGAAGCGCGGAGAGCGGGATCGAAGCGAGAATCAACCGCTAAGGGCGGTCTTGGGCGAACAAGGAGCGTGGTTCGGCCACCAGACAAGATTGATGGCAAGTTTTCGGCACGCCAGAAAACGGCTTCTGGAACCTATGCGCACCCCGATGAGCTCGACTCGGCTACAGACCTAGAAACAGGAACGGCCCGCGACGAGAGACCCCAGTTGCGCTGGAGAGGATCGACCGACAGCATAGCGTCTGAAGTGACGATGGAAGGCGGCACACACCCGACAGACAGGGTAGAGCAGTTCATGAATGAAGAAGACCGGCGAAAGTACGAGATGGCAAGGTCTTTGAAGAAGGGACCCACGAAGGTTGGAGGAGGGACAAGAGAAGGAGAGTTGGAGTTGGCCGATGTGCCTCTAAGACGGGCAGAGTATCTAAGCAACATCCAGACGAGACCAACAGGGGATCAAGGTCGTTATGGAAGAGTTGCAGGAGGGGAGGTGCCGAACAGAAGTCCAGCAGAGGAAAACCGAGGGGTCTTTAGGGACGAAATGTCGTTTGCGAGCCGGGCTGCGAGAGCTACAGGAGGGGAAGATTAGCGAAACCATGCTAGAGGCAAGTGATGAGAAAACTATGGTAAGAGGCTAGATAAACGATGATGAACGTCGACATATAAGTATCAACGAGGAAAGGGGAAAAGAGTATCTGCATTGATAAGATGGGAGAAACTCTGAACAATATTACGAAGTAGTCACCCCAACACGCACTGAGGCTATCTAATGTACCTATCTTAATTGGTGCTGGGGTTTGGCAGGTTGCCAAACTGCCGTCTTGTACAACCAAGGTGCTCCGTATCGATCGATAGTATCAACGGTTATCCAGATGCCGTGGTCGTCCGCCCTGATTCCGACGTGCAGAACAGGGGAAACAGACAGAATGCAGATTGGGTACCTAGGTAATACCCCGCAACACTATTTTGGCCCATGATAGCTGGGATCAGGTCTGACAGGGGGGGACCATGAAGGTGCGAGATGAAGATGAGCAACATGACTCTTTAGATTCACCAGAGCTTTGACCTTTTTTTTTCTTGGGTTTGTTTTGGTTTGTATCGAGGAAGATAGGTAGTTAGAGAGGCTATTAGGTACCTATGTAGGCATCTACACTATATCTACCTACCCACACACAGGCCGAGTCGGTGAGTTGTCAGGAAGCTTAGGTAAGAACTGAAATAACAAGGCAGAATGGCAAGGCAAGTTTAAGTGGGCGCGGAGAGACTGGGTGGAAAAACAGAGAGAGAGAGAGAAAAAAATGAAATGAAAAAGAAAGAGGTTGAAATATCTTGGCAGAATATGTGGGCTCTTGTGTGTCAAAGTCATGCAAATGGCGACAGCGCGGTTGGGCAGGTTTTGTTCAGTTGTTAGTCATAGTCATGGAGCGGTTGGTCCGGGGAGGCCATTTGCCGCCCAGTTGTCGAGAGTGAGGCAGTGAGAGGGAGGGCTTTTTATTTTTGTGTGTGTGTGTGTGTGTGTGTGTGTGTGTACTTTAGCGCTGAGGTTGGGTATGACACGACAAGTGGTGGGTTGGTTATGAGTTGTGAGTTGTGGTGAGGCAATTGGAGGGATAAAGGGAAGAAAGAAGCCTGGGGGAGTTTTATTGTGTCCGTCGATGCTTGGGTTTGCTTGCCCCTCTCGAGGATACCTAGGTAGGTAGCAGGTAGGGCGGTGACCCTTTTCGATTGATTTTTATATCCCGATGGGCGGTGGCGACGGCGGGGGAGGGGGAGGGGCAAACTTGCTGATATCGAGCAGTCAATAGGTACGTAGGTAGTATGTATCTATCTCCCTCTCAACAGTTGAAAGGGAGAAAGCGTTTTGTTTTGGATATAAAGTGACTTCTACGAATCTGGAATGAATGAATTATTTTTGTTGTAAATCTTTTCTTCTCACTCCCGTCTCTTCTGCCCAATTTCTACCTAGGTACCACTAGAAAGCACTCACTTCAACGGATGGGACACCCCGCCAAGGTGGGGAGGGTTCCATAACCAGCTTGGTACAAGGGAGGGAGTGTACGTATCTCAAGGGAGGTGGCGGAATCGTAGAGAAGACTTTGGTCGTTTCCAGAACAGCAACGATTCAAGAACAGCGCATGTCAACATCACCCGAAAGAAGACAGATGCCTAGGTGGTTATAGTAGGATCGGGTCATGTTCGAGACTCGCGACTATAATAACCGCTGTAATTCAGAGAGAGGGAAAGCTCTTGCTGCTGTGTGTTTTATTGTGTTTACCCGAACCGACGCCGTGCCTCAATCAACCACCCTGACAAAAAGAAAAAGAAGAAAAAAAAAAAAGACATTAGCCATTCTATAGTCATTACCCAAACCCCATCTCTTCATCTCTTGCTCAATTCTTTTTGTCACTCCGTTTCTGGCACATCTTGCACCAAGCCCAGGCCCGTTTTATCGTCGTCGTCGTTGTTGCCGACCACCACCATCCATCCACTCCACTAACCCACCC
>JABFFI010000323.1:0-13533 GCA_013623725.1 Fusarium robinianum | reverse complement strand
GGGGGGGGGGCGAAGGAGAAGGACGGACGTAATGGGAAAGGATATGTTTGCTCCCGAGGGACGGATACTACGAGGTTCAAGCCCAGTTATGGCACACAAGGCCAAGTCACACACACAAAATGGGGAAAAGGGGGGGTTCGAGCAGTTGTTTGAAAATGAAGCGAAAGTCCCTTGTACATTTATACCACTATCTTCTCAGCCAAATGTCCTCAATCACGCTCGAGAGTTGTTATACTCTCAATCCATTACGATGAATCTAGCAAATTCCCACAGATTCCTTCAAGCAAGCAAGGGTGTCCGTTATTATACGGCTGGACTCGAGTCACTCAAGGTCAAGTGCTCACTCACACCAGCCAAATCTTGCATCAAATCCCTCCTCCGCCAAAGAAAGCTTTCCCCCCTTTATACACTGTAGGTAATAACGATCTGGTCCCAGACTTTTTTGCCTCAAACTTTTGTGTTCTCATCTTGTCCCGGATACCCGCCGTGGAAATAGTCTCTGTCCTTCCTTGTGTACGTTCTTTTTTTCTCATAACTTCGTTCCGTGTCATCAAAGGGTCGTGAAAATTCGTAATTCCGTTTTGTCTTCCTCTCAAAAAGTTGCAGTATGTGCGTGCCAGTGGTATCATTTTATGTGGGTGGCCTCTTGCAACTGTCGCTTTTTGGAAGTGAGAGTTCTGTTTCTCCTCTCATGGTGTGCATGTTTGCATCGTCTAGTAGTAGGCCCCTGTCTCGATGCCCTTGCCCTTGATGTCAGTCGTTCGGAGCAGCTCGCGTAGACTCCCCTCAGCACGGCCCAAGGGCGTGGGCGAAGCATCTTGGGCTCGCCAAGTAATCCAGCCACTCAGGGTTGAAATGAAGCTGTTCCTGTGGTGCGCGTAGTCCACAGGGGAGATAGACCCGTGAACAACGGGCTGATCCAGCCCTTCGGCGGGGACAGGCTTGGTCATCGCCGGGCCGGAGGGATGCTCCTTGTGCTGCGGCGGCGTCTCGGGTGCCGTGCGAATTTCGAGTTGGCTGCTCGACGTCTGAGGGAGAGCAGGCTCACTCACAAGGCCAGTAGCTGAGTTCTTGGGCGAGCTTGCATCCAGATGCACGCTCAACCTTGTGCCATCAATAAGTGCCAAAGAGCCAGATCTTCTAGTCCGGGGAACTCTAGGAGTGACCTCTTCCTCCTCTTCTTGTGCTGGGCTCTCTTCCTGTCCATTCTCGGATGACGACGATGACCCATCTCTAGAACCCTTTGTAGCGGCTCTGCCGCGAACCTCCTCGGCGATCTCGGCAGCAGACTTCTTCTTCGACTTGTCCTCATCAGAGGACCTGCTTGAAGACATGATCGTCTCGAGTGTCCCCATGGCTCTACTGTTTCTCCTGATCCCCATTGGCCGTCTTCTCGAGCGCCTCATGTTCCTTTCATCGTCGGAAGAGACTACTTGGAGGGTCGGCCCCTGAGAATCTTGGCTCTGGGCAGCTCCTGGCAGAAATGATGAACCAGAACCATGTGGTGTGTAGTGGACCTCATACTGGTTGCTCAATGAGTATCGAGACTTGGCACAGATTTCGGCGATGCGGTCCAGATCAGCATTAATGTCGGTTCCGCCACTTGGATCGTCAAGGTGAGCCACAAAGCTCTTGAAGCGAAAGGCGTCAATTGGCGGCAGCTTGGCCTCTTCGGGGTCATCGAGTCGCTTTTTAGTCCGGTTTCTAGCCATGGCTCCCAGCATTCCATTCCTGGTCGGTGTGATATTCGTAGCAAAGGGCAGCACACGCCTCACGAGGGCGGCAGGACCGCTCTCCGAAAGAGTGGCACGGTGACCTCTGCCGTTGACAATGACAACACCGCGGTCAGTGCCAGCTGGATGGGTCGGCGGGGGAGCGTAGTAGCTTCGAACTATAACAGGCTGCGAATAGGTGCTGCTCTGCGCACCGGTAGACTTTGCGTATTGATGGCGGCTTGGGAAGTTGGAGTTGAACTCGCGGAGTGCCGAGGTTCGGTGCTGGGCGGTGGAGTCATCCACGGGTATGGGCCTGCCCTCGGCCGTGGATGAGACAAGGCTCGTCGACGATGTGTTGGACTGGAAGAGCGGAGGGAAAGAAAATGGAAGGGAGTGCCGACGAGGTTTGCCGAGGGCCGGGGCCGAAGAGGTCGAGGCGGCAGCGGACGGGACGTTTGGATGAAGGAGATGGTGAGGAGGACGGTGAGGACGTTGAGAGGAGGGTTGGTCGGGATACGGCGGCATGGCGAAGGGGGGGGGGGGCTCGAGGCTCGAGCTGGCGGAGCGGAGATATATATATATATAATATGAGGGTTGCGAGTTGTGTATGAAGGTGTAGATGGAGGTTGGTTGAGAGCACAGGCTAAGTGACACCCCCCTGGCGTGGGCTAGCGGATTAACACGTCAAGCTGCTTTGAGGGATGGTTGAGCCAGGGACGCAAGTCTGGGGCGACGATGGTGGCTCTCGAGTGGGAAGTGGGAGCGGTGGTCGAGGAGGCCTTTGTTGCCGCCGACGTTGTTGGGGATGTTGATGTTGTCGTTTTCGTATTTGTCGATGGGGTCCATCCAAGGACATGCAGATGTCATCGAGTGGGCAAGATTCAGGACATGGTTCCGCTGGCCGACAGGATGGTTGGGGAGAAACGAGCGAGATCTGGCTCCGTAGAAGGCGTCGTTGTTTTTCTTCTGGTACTGTCTGTGCCGCGAATGCTATGCAGATGCGACGTGATGCGATGCCAACGACGCAGTGGAGTCGATGGGATGCAGGAATGCGAAGGGGCAGCTCGTCTAGGCCATGCGAAGGGCTTTTTAGTGTCGATAATTGCTCACTCGGTAAAGGGGGGGAGTCGACAGGGTGCTTGTTCTGCTAGTTTGTTGCTTATGGGAAGACGGGATAGGCGGTAAAGGGGGAGAGGGAGAAACGAAGCTAGGTGGTGGAGGAATTGAGTGAGGTTGTTTTTTGGGGGGAGAGAGCTCAGGGAGGTAGGTAGATGACCGATGCTAGGGAAAGTGCTTCTTCAGGAGAAAGGACGTTGAACAGGCGGTGGAGTTACTTCCTTCCTAGATTAAAGAAGGAGGGAGTCACGGGGAGGAAGTAACAAAAATGGAAAGACCTGGGAAATTATCAACAGGAAAGAGCGAGCGAGTCCCCATCCTCCCTTTCACCTCCCTCTTTCTCCCTCCCCCAAGGCTGCTGGCTGCTTGCTGCTGGCCGCTTTCCACCTACTTCCGTTTCTAACAATTTGTGCTTCTGTGCCTCCTGCACTTTTTTCCTACTTGTGATAGCCGGATTGGCTGCCACATGCACGAATGTCGTGGCTGTCGATAAAAGGACCATTCTCCCACAGCCGCTAATTCCCCACGTCACCTCCCATTGGCCAGACAAGTCATGTTGGCGGCGGTAGCTACCCTAGAGATCAACATTAGACGAGAATCGGACTCACGTTTTCTCCGCCTTTTTGTCTTTTTTGTTATCGTCCAACTGTCTGTTTGTCTGTCGGATATGTAACTCCAGACAACCTAGCAGAGTGACAACTCATCTTTTCGAAAATGGGCACATGGGAATTCGTATGCTGCTCACATAATAATTCATACTGTCTGTTGTGTTGCTGATTTTCTATGTACCTACCTATCCTATCCCATCCCATCCCTCCATCCGCTAGCTCCTTTTCTTCCATCATCTTCCATGCGAGAAGAGGGATCAGCATTAGCGAACCAAACTTGCTATCACAGCCGGCCAACTGCCAGAAATGTCACCTCTCCGCTGCAAGTCCAACTCAATGGTGCATGTTGTACAGAGCACACGGCCAGTATCATGCCCAGGGAACTTCCTTTTCCTTCACGGAACTCAGTCTCTCCCGAGATGGTGTCGATACGCATCCCAACAACCATCAAGCTCTGTTTTGACAAGTACTCTCCCTCGACTTTCCCAAAGCTTCTCACCCCAGATCAACAAATACCCCTCCCTGGATCATCACGCCGGGCATCAATAGCCAGTCAAGCTGCAGCAACCCTGCAGCCTTCTTTCCGCCATGCTCACCGTAGCGCCATTGCCAACTCACTCGGTCTACAGGGATCACACCTTCGGCTGCAAATCGCCCAATTCGAATGACTCCGAGTTCACGCCCAGTCGGTCAAGTTCCATTATAATTCTGTCTATTCGGCGTAGTACTTCTTCATGCTCAATTCTTAACCGAAAGGATTCATCTGCCAGGCCATTCACTGCCTGGACAGCCAGCTTACGCCATGACGTCCGGTTTCGAGTCACCAATGTCCCATCGACCAACTCTCCCTGACACCATTCGCACACAAACGTCTTCCTTCAAGCCGTCTGCACAATTGTTCCGTAGCCCTGGCCACCTGTCTGCACGTTGTCCGAATAAACACCCGGTGCCGGTCCCGCAAGAAAGCGACCCTCGCGCGCCTGTTCCCGCCGGTCGTAGTACACATATTCGAGGTAGAAGGCATGGATGTGACCCGGTAAATAGCCCAGGAGGGTCAGGCAGACGTTGACGAACAAATCTATGTGAAAATATTAATGTAAGCTGCCGAATCGGTATGAGAAGCTGGGAGAACGTACCCATTCCGCATCCTGCGACGGCCCAGACGCCGATGGGCGGGACTGGAGAGGTATTAGCTGTCGGTTCTGTGTTGGCACGGAGAGGAAAGGGACGTACAGAGGATGGTGACGAGCACGAGAAAAATGGCCGAGACGACACCCATTTTGGTCGATGTGATATTGTTCTTGCGTGAAGGTGTATCGGTAGTCAGAAGCTCGGGTAGATGTCGATAAAGGCAGGATCAATAGAAAGATCGTTCGAGTTCGTTATGGCGAATGGGACAAGTTATATCGCTTCTTCACTCGAGTGAATTTAGCAACAAGATGACGGGAAGGGAGATAAACAATGTATCAAAGGCAGCAGCTCCCAACGCCTTCTTTCGCCGCGTAACCAGAGGTAACGTGATGGCGTTCCGGCTTTGGTCGTGACGTGGTTGTCAAGTCCATGACGTATGCAGTCAGCACGTGAAGTAGCTCCGACGTTGGCCGAACGCAGTAGCTTACCAGAATGAGTAAAAAAGTTAATTGAACAACGTCCCTTCCCGAGTGTTTACTCAAGTCTATGCATGCACTTGGGAATTTAGAGACAATTTTGAAAATACCTTGAGCAAAGACATAGGTAGGGATTGTGTTCGATCATCCCCGTCGATCATCCCCGGAATTTGCTGACCTATCGGGGTTTTCAGCCAGCACCTCACGAACTAACATCTAAGTAGAGATGGAGAGTCGCGAGACTATTCCTCCTTTCGCTAGAGTTGCCAAATATGTTGAGATGATAGTGCAGTATGGTGGAAAGTGAGATAGCAGAGTACCTACGCATGGTGTAAGACTTCAAGACGTCAAGTTATTACCATGTACGGGCAACATTGTGACACTTGTACGAGTTCAGAATTTTTGCTGGCTTTTGCCGGGTCGCAAAACACCTTGTCCTGCCTTGCGTCTCATCTCCAAGGCAGCGAGCATGTGACAAGCCGAGACAGTAGAATCATTAAAAGACCATACCTGGCACAAAAGATGACTACACTCCCCCAAGACCTGCGAAGGATTCCAGTTCTTCCATGCTCATATCTGACTTCAGAAATTGCAGATAACGATGCCCTCAACCGCAAACGGGTCAAGATGGTGGTCCCCCCTTGTTCCGTCAACCGAGCGGTTCAACTGTGGAGCAACCTGTTTTCATTTTTTCGGTACGAGGCCTTGTGTCTCTCTGTGCAAGAGTCGAAATCTTGCTCTCAGTGATCCCAATTTCGGTCGAGGGATGGAGGAGCGTTGCTGTTCCGCCACTGATTAACTAGCCCACCCCGGAGATATTATGGATGGGCAGTCTCACCAGGCAGCCGTCATTCATCAGAGGCACTCCCCCTGAAACATAACCCTTCGGCCCCTAGGCATCGAGGTAGCAGTAGCTACTACTTGTAGCATTATCGTGATCCTGTACCCCGTCACAACTTTACGATATCGTACCTTTTCAGTTGTCCCGTTGAGACCTGGCTAGCCTCGGACAGGGCAAGGATGGATGACCTCCTTAGCCCCCATCCCATGTCTATTTTCAGGACCCCAGGGGGCACTCCCGCTTCCGCGCCAGTGGCGGGCGGGACCCCGGGAAACGTTCGAGCCTGTTGCCGCACCAGGGGTTATCAAAGGAGAGAGAGGCGCGAGCACTTCCTCCACGAACTGGAACGCCGATCCACAGAGGAACGGCAGCCTGATTATCGATATGTCTTCAAGTTGAAATGCTAGTGGTGTCGGGCAAAGTAGCATGGCAGAACATCGTCACCTGTTGATATCAGCTTTCATTGTCCTCTGTGCTATTATTCTTGCATACCCTGGGCTTGAATATGCCATGGATCTTGGGGCAGGCGTTCTGCATGCTGAGCCCTGACCCGTAGTCTCACCAGGGACCTCTATCGCAAGTCCAAGCTGGAGGGAACCCCTGAGCTTGCCGGAGCGCACGGGATAAATGCGTCCGCACAGCAGTTGATAGCTCACTGCCTACTTCGGCAGGGCTTTATCCCGATTGTTCCCCCATCCATCCGACAGGGAGCAGATCTAGAGATGCCCAATGATGCACGCGCGTCGGAGAGTCTGAGAGAGGACTGCGAATTCAAACCTGTCAGTAATCACATATCTATGAACGAATCACCAGCTCGTCAACCCGTGCTTGCTGTTATAAAGCCGCCTGCCACAGCTCCCCGTCAAGCCCAGCCTATGAATAGCTGGTCAATGGAGGATCGAAGTAGGGGAGCGACATCATTGTGGACTGATGCTGTTGGAGCGAGATGACGCCTCACCCAAGTCGGTAAGCTGGGTCTCGGTGCGAGTGGGACCTCGCCTGCAAGGCCATCCTTTCCCATCAACAGCATCGACTTGAGGAGGGCATGACGACGAGCTCGAGATGCAAGGGAGTGGTGGTTTGGTGGTCTAGAGGTGAGGCGTCTTCGTGGTGTCTCGGGGCTTGGGGGGGGGACTTTGCACGTGGGGAGCAGGGAGATGGGTTATCTTCTGGATGCGAATCGGCTGTCAATGATCTTCCATGGAGCTCGTTCGACTGGTGTCGCCAATGAGGCTGTCGTGGTTTTGCTGCGCCCCTCATCCCGGCCCAGATGGGACAGCTGCTTCTGTCGATACCTGACCCGCACTGAGAACTCAGCCTCCGCGACTCATTGATAATCTGGTACCTACCAACTTACGTGTTCTCCCCGTCGCCGAGATGCAGACTCTTGTCAGGCCTCCAGGTATCTGAATATTCATTCCATGTTTTTTTTGTGTATGTGAATACGACCTGCTCCACGCCGAGAGGTGATTCGGTGATGGTTTTTGTAGGTACCTAGCCAACGGTCAGGAAGACGATTCCAACCAAGTAATAGAGGGAAACATTATAGTACTTTTACAGGTAGGTTAGGTTGGTAGGTGTTACATATCTAACAGCTACCTACGGGGGACTAGATGTTGGACGTTAGAAGGGTGATTCACAGAGGTCGATTCACAGAGGTCATATTTTTTATCCTGTCCGATGAATTATAACCGAGAGCATCCCGTGGCAGTACTTTCATCGTAAGTACCTATCTGTGGCCTGAACCGCTTGGCCCTGATTCCATCCTCCCGTCTTGTCAACTCCTCACCTACTGTACTGTTGTACTTTGCGACTGCGAGGCATTCGATGGGTAAAGGGAACCAACTGGGAAAAAGACCGCGCGCCGGAAACCCAACAACTTCAGGGGGAACTGCACCCATTTCGTCTGATGATGCATGTACCATGCGAAAGAGGTTGCCTCCGCATCCCCCGAGCTGTCGGCCTCCACCAGAAGAACCCGGCAAACAGGGCGGCTGCATTGGATGGTCCTTTCCACAGGGGGTTCAGTATCTGCTCTGGGGTTTGCCTAGGTACTTATCTAGGTACCTACTGGGTGGTAGTATTAGTACGAGAGGCATGGCGTAACTACCTAGGTATACAACCCGCTTTAGTAGGATGCTCTTGAAGTGCCCATGATGTTTGATTCCATCTCTCAGTCTTAGGTAGCTCCTATGCCGGCGGTTACCTGACCGCCGTCAGTTCCTACCGAGGTAGGTACCCGGAACCCTAGGTACCTAGGTAGGTAGGTAGCTAAGAATCCTTACATAAGCAACACCAACCAGCAGAACTGTCAAGACGACTGCCCGGCGTTCCTACCTACGTAGGTAAGGTATAATCGGGCACTAAAGTCCCTATAAAAACCGACACTACAGCACATCAGTTCAGGGGCACTACCAAGGTACTAGGTACTCTACCTATCCACCTGGACAGGTACCTGGTCCGCGGGTGCTTGACCCTGACTGCCCGTCCACCCGCCTGTCAACCGTCCCCCCGACTTCTACAAAAATGGAAGGAGGTGGAGAAGCATCCTCAAATCAAAAAAAGAAAAAAAAGAAAGAAGAATAATCCAACCCACCAACGGGCAAGTCGGGAACGCAACGATCCCCGTTCTTTTTTACAGGCTTCTATTCGAGAAAACACACACTCTCTTTTCTGACGTTGCGACAACTCGGCCGTTTTATTGCTTTAAATTCACTGTTCATGCTAAACTCTACTTTAAACATGGTCGTTTCTGTTCGTTGCTTAGACATGTAGAATTTACTGTTGACCCATCACACAAGCAACGTGCAAGCTATGATTCATTCAGTAGGTACGGAGCAGAATAGAGATCACCAACACTCTGGAAAATCAACATCTAGACCGGAGCCAGACTTAAAAACCCCCCTGTTTCTAGACCTCTCCCATCCCCCGTCCTTCTCACCTCAGTCTTCCCGTCTGGTCTTTCTGGTCCTCCATCCCATGGATCGCAACTTCCCCACTAAAAAGGTCAGGTACTTCCGACCCAAGTACCCCCGTACTAATCCTATGGGGGGCATTTTTCTTTCTCCGGGCACCTGCTGTAGTGCCTTCCACCTTCTGCTGGGTACCGCTGAGTCCCTTCCTGCGTTCCGTCCACACGTCCACGGGTCTCCTCTGGCAAGGGCCAATCCTGAAGCTTCCACTGTCAAAATCGCCAACTCCAACTTCTTGTCTCCTTTCTTCCTCTAAACCACCCCCCCCCTTCTCATCATCGCGACTCGGCCGGGCCACGGGCTAGTTGCACCTCATCCTATGCCGCCGAACATTACTGTCTATTAGGCCGTACCATATAATATTCATCGTTTTCGTCCTTTTTTCCCCAACATCGTCGTCTGTCCTTCTCCATCAGCCAACTCGTCGATCCTCGTTCGACCGAATCCTCCCCAACCATGGCGTCGCAGCAAATCACCCAGCTCAACATCGATCGCTACGTTGTTATCCACGTTGCGACTACCTGCGATGAGCATGGCGTATATGTCACAAAGGACTCGGCCGAGGTAATCGAGCTGGGCTGGATCTTGCTTGATGCCAACACACTCGAGGAGGTGAGTCGCCTTATTCTGTCTGCCCTTCTCCGAAACCCCAAGCCTCGAGGCCCATAATCCCACCACCACCACTCTCCGCCCGCTGCCCTCATCGCCGTGTCGAAGTGCTTAATTGCTAACCGGTTCTGTGTCCTCGCTGCTAGATTACCCACGAGAGTGTCCTCGTCAAGCCCGTCAATACCCCCATCACACCGTTGTGCAGTAAGTGTCTGATGCCTCGACTCACAAATATCTTGCTCCACGTTGCCCGTCCCCGCCGACCGCGCATCTGACTACCAGTCCAAAATTTCTCCATCAAGCGCCCTTGGCCATCAAGCGTCGTAAAATTTGAGCTAACCCGGCTTTTATAGCGAGTCTGACTACTCTGACGTGGGAACATGTTAGAAACGCCGGTACCTTTAGAGATGCTATCGGCCGTTTCGACACTTTTGCTACCGAGTACCTGACTTCGAAGAATCTCGACTTTGTCTTCGTCACTCTCGATGCCTGGGACTTGCGCGTCCAGCTTCCTCGCGAGGCCCGCGACAAGGCTGTCGTGCTGCCCCCCTACCTGCAGCACTCGCGGACTTTCGACCTTCGCACCGAATACCAGCGCTGGCAGCAGCACCACCCCGAGAGCCTGCCCTTCGGCCCCTCGATGCTCTCCAACATCTGTGCCGCCCTCGAGGTCGAACCCGTCCAGTCGAGTGCTCCGATTAAACATAACCTCCCATTCCACTTGCAGGCACTTGCCCCGGCGTCCCCTCGCCGTGCAATGGAGGAGGCCATCACACTCGCTCGCGTCCTCCGAGGCTTGATCCGGAAGTCGCAGCCTCCTCAAGAGCACCCTGATGTTCTCACCAGGCCCATGGATGCCCGGGCCGACGTCCGGGCGTTCCTGTCAGAGAGGAGCAAGGTGCTCCATATGTCAGGTCTGCCGCATGACACAACGCAGTCGGAGCTTGAGAGTTGGTTCACCCAGTTCGGCGGTCGCCCCATTGCCTTCTGGACTTTGCGCACGCCTGAGCAGCACAAGCCTACCGGTACCGGTTTCGCTGTCTTCTCTTCCCACGAGGAGGTGAGTTCACATTCCAGACTATGGTTGCCACCAGTGCCGCGTCATTCATGCCGGAGAAAATTGAATGTAGTAGTTGATGCTAACCCGTTATATAGGCTGCAGAGAGCCTGTGTATGAATGGCCGAGCCTTGAACGAGAAGGCTATCGAGGTTTCCCCCTCCTCTAGCCGTGTCCTCGACCGAGCTCAGGATATCCTCACGCCCTTCCCCCCGAGCAAAAACCGGCCTCGACCGGGCGACTGGACCTGCCCCTCTTGTGGCTTCTCCAACTTCCAGCGCCGGACGGCCTGTTTCCGATGCTCTTTCCCGGCTGTTGGTGCTGGTCCCTCGAATGATATGAGCAGCGGTGGTGGTGGTGGTGGCGGCGGCGGCGGCGGTGGTAACTACGGCTATGGTTATGGACCACCCGCCATGATGCCCCCCCCTCCCCACGGTGGCCACCATGGGCCGATGGGCCACGGCGGACGCATGGGAGGCAGCGGTGTTGTTCCCTTCCGTGCCGGTGACTGGAAGTGCGGTAACGAGGTCTGCGGTTACCACAACTTCGCCAAGAATGTCTGCTGCCTTCGATGCGGTGCTAGCCGTGCTGGTGCTGCCGTGGTCGCCGATTCGGGCTACCCGTCGCCCATGGACAATTCGTCGCAGTACGGGATGGGCCAGGGTTCCATGGGAGGGAACCCCGGGCCCGGCCCCTTTGGATCCGGCAATGCCTTTGGGTCGGGAGGGGGCTTCAACCAGCACTTTGGTGGCCCCCCTAGCCACTACCTGCCCTCGGGTCTCGGCGGCGGCGTAGCGGGTTACTCGAATACGCTCAACGCCCACAGCTTCGGATCGGGTCCTGGTTCGCACGCTGCCGGCCCCTTTGACAGCAGGGCTGCGGAGGCTGCGTTCCAGTCTGCCACCAACGGCCCTGCCTCTGGTGGCCCCTCGAACAATTTCTATAACAACAGCTCCAACGCCGGAAACAGCGAGAACGACCCCTTTGCCTTTCTTTCCAGCGGCATCGGTGGCCTCTCGGTCAGCGGCGGAGACGCTCGTCAGAACGGCGGATCCGCCCCCCCTAACAAGTCGCCCGCCTAAAGAAGGGGCTGTTTCTGCTGCAGCCGGGCCGTTGTGTACACCTTGTCATTGAACCCTACATGGGCCTGAGGGCGGGGTACGTTTCCGTGTCACTTTTTACTGCGCAACACGACTTTGGAATGATGAACATAGAGCATTTGACCTTGGCAAATACCTTCTGGACTGGGTTGTTCTCTCATAGGCAAGGCGGACGGTGGTGTGTGTATTGGTTTCGGAAGACCAGGACGGGAGTGTCGGACACTATTTCGAGGCGGGATGCGTTACAAAATTTTTGAAAGCTGGAAGATAAAAGTGACTTGGCTCTACCCTGCCTATGTCGGGGCTGCTCTGGGGTTGATGGATGAGTCTATTTCGGTGTGGGCTTTTGAACTGGGCGGCTGCCTGTCTTTGTTAGCTTGGACAAGCCGTTTGGTTGTTGTGGTTTGGTTTTCTCTTTGACTCGTCATCATGGCCATGGGCCATCTATGACGGACGAGACCAATATGGCGGGGAAGGACGACAGACGACAACTCGACACAACTCTGGGAGACTCCATGGGACAGGACGGGACGGGACGGAGGCGGCATTTACTGGAAAATCGGTTCCGGGGTTGGGTGCATAGCGAAGGGGAGTGTAAGGGTATATTTTGGACTTGATCTGTGCAATAGCGAGTTGGCCGGTGTCAGCGCGGTACCCGACAAACTGCTTTTCTCTATTGTCATCTGCCCCCTTTTTCTTTCTTTCTTTCTTTTCCTTCTCGTTGTTGTTCATGTCTGAGACCCATCGTTGTTGGCATGTTAGCATGAGTCCTGTTATATTTTCCGACCTTTCCTGGTCTCTTCATCGCCATCCCCCCCTTCCCCTTGCCCTCACAACAAAACTCTGCGGCTTGACATACACTTCTTTCCCTCTCTTTCCTTGTCTTTTTTTCTTTTTCCTTTCTTTGTCAATCATTTTGATCTTTCTGTTTCGGACGCGCGTTGGAGCTGGGGAGCTGGGATGGAGCGGCCATGGAACAAACACCAACGGGATAGGGATGAGGGGAAACAAAACTTGGGCAGTGGATGGGAGGAGTCGGGGAGTGTCAAAAAGGGGCAAAAATACTTTATCTCTCTCTCTTGCAAAGGCTGGCTATATCTTTCGTTTGCTTGCTTTGTTGCTGGGTGCGTCAGACGCATTGGTCTTCTCGTCTCCCCTATTCGTTCCTCGGGTTTCTTCTCTTCTCTTGGGAGGGATGACGGTGGCCTGTTGTTCTTTGTCAAACGAGACAAGGACAATATGCGGGAGTGTGGTCGACACAGGAGAATTAGGATGGGGGTTGGAAGAGAGCGGATGGGCTGGACACTGGCATGGTGGGACGGGGAAAGGGGGTTGACATTTACGGCTTGGTTGGGATATGGCATGGGTGGGTGGATGGGTAGGAGGTTGTCATCCTTTTTCTGTTCTATTGCAAGTTTCTGTCAAATTGTTCGTTTCGTTCGTTGCCTCCTTTTTCTCGCGTCTTGTTTACTCTTTTGTTTCCCTGTCGATAGTTTAATCTCTCCTCTGGGGGCGAGAAACCAACTTTTCTGGTTTCCCCCGTCACAGATGTCGCATATTCTTAGGGTGCTCAAGACGTTGATTTGCATGCTTTTGTTGGTTTTGCCGAGTTGATTTGCTTCGTTTTTCTTGGAGGGATATAGAAAGAGATGGGAAAAGGGGTTGAGGTTTTTTTTGTCGTAAAAAAGAAAATGAATCCATGGCTGGCGTTGGGAAGGGAGAGGGAGAGAGAGAGAGAGACGGGTAGAAAGTGGTGGGAGTTAAGGAACTGCTTGGGGAGTGAGCGTTGGTGTTGGGGGGGGGGGGGTTGTCATTGGAGAGAAAGTTGGTTGTTTTTACAGAGTGGTATTGTCACGTTTTTGGGTCAGTGGTAATGATTAATCAACTCGAGTTTGGTTGTCGGCAGGT